>CM040465.1:6895136-6932914 GCA_022758105.1 Pangasianodon gigas | reverse complement strand
GGTCATTTTTATAAATTCAACTATTATTTTCTCTTGTGGACTATATGTAAACATCTTTTATGTGAAATATCTTATTCAGGTCAGCACTAAATAAACAATAACATGCATTTTGTATGATCCCTCTTATTTTGGTAAAATAATAAACATTTTGCAGATTCTGAAAGGGGTATGTAAACTTTTGAGCTCAACTGTATATCCCTGCAAGGATCATGCTCTTTTACAAGAACGTCTACAGTAGAAAGAGACAATCTGCCTAAAAGCTTACTTGTTATTTCCTCACACAGTTAATGTCACACTGTGATCAAGTTGTTGCATAGCAAAAATGGACATACGCCTAATCATTTCAGTTGTCAGCTGTCAAAATGTCCACGATGCTCCTGTGTCACAGTCTAGAATCTTTAAATGTGATTTTCTCCTTTTTCACTTATAAGAGTAAACAGACCAGACTTTAAAATGCTGTAGCATTACTTGGCCATATTCAGCAACACACAGCTCTGAGAGTTAATTCAACACTGTAGGTGTTAATTGAACTCAGGGGATTTTGCTGTGAAGACAGTTCATGCTGATGCATGACTGGTCCCTAATGAAGCTGCTCTGGACTGAGTTCAGTATAATCCATGTGCCTCTCTGCTATAACAACACTTCTTATTTACCCACAATCCCTGCCGTTTATTTTTAGTCTAAATAATTATAGGAAAAATGCAGTTAGAGAGATTTAACCTTTACCTAGCCTAAAAATATATGCACTGATGCTCATATAGATTGAAGTGCACAAGATTATGAAAATAAGCTACATATTTGAAGTTAAACTCCATCATGAAACACATTAAATATGTTTCTATTGAAATATTTGTGATATGCCTAATAATTCTGTCATAATTTGTTGATTGATGCTGTATTTTTGTTATTCTGACGTCACATGGCGACATTGTGTGACAGTGTGTTTAATAGGAGAAAGAGATTCAACAATCTCATACACTCAAAATTCAGACTTTGATGTTAGCTCCTTCAAAACAATAGAACAATAGCTTCTTTTCTGACTCACCATTTTCCAGTGACATTCAATGTCCTATTAATGAGAAATCTAATATAGAATTAGTGAAGACAGCAAACGTTGGAACGCCTCAAACTTCCAGAATGCAATGCAGCTATACGACACATTTACAGCAGAGACTCAACTCGGCTAGTTAGAGATCTATGAGATGACGAGCGTGATGGCATTGATGGAGGTATTGTCATGAATGTTGAATCTTTGGAACCTGATCTGTTCAAGCAGTGTGTACAGATGAAGAGGTGAGAGAGCTAGACACACTAAAGTGCTGCTGCATCACTCTCTTAATGCAGTCGAATGAAAGAATTTTAAACTAAAAACTCAGAATCTTGGATGCCGTTAAAGATCATATGTTACTTCTAAAGATTAATATGCAAGCTGTTCAGGGTGGATTTTTGCTTCAAGTGATACTATTATAAACCAATCCTGCCAAAGTCAATGAGAAGCTTTTCAAGGTTAGTATTGTGAAGGAACTCTAGGGAAGATAATCAATAATGAAAGAGTACATCCCCCCCTACAGTCATTTTTGTACTATCAAGGAGTCGGTTCTATTAATAAATTGTACTGATGAATAATTTAAACACAGTAAAAAGGGGAAGCCAGGCGCTTTTGCACACACTTATGCTTTGATCGCCCTCTAGTGAGAATGGAAAAAAACACAGCACGGCTCAGACGTTAGTGTTTTCAGGTATCAGGGAAATTCTTTATTTATCTGCTTAGTTTTTTGTAACATGTAATCTTCTTATCATAATGGGTTGTTTTTGTTGCAAATTTACAGCCATATAATTTATGAAAGACTCATTTTTCATTTTTGCTTTTTTCTCATGTAGGCCTAAGAACAGCTACAACATGGCCAGCTCGGAAATGAAAAAGAAGGAGGAAACTAGCCTCTCTCTGGTCATGAATGCTGAGGAGCTCACTGAGTAATCACAAGACTGTGCGCTTGTCAGCAAAATGTTAGTGGAGCCAGGCGTATAGAGAGAAGCAGACAAGCTGCAGAAAGACTCTGACATCCAGTCTTTCAGTTCTGTCCAGTCTAATTCGATACAATTACACTCGACTCACCCATCAACACCACCACGTCTTAACTTTAGCTCTGAAACAAGCGCTGTGTACTTGGATACCTGATGATAGATGAACTTTTTCTAAAAGCAGAGATCATTTACTCTCTGTTTCTGCAATGAAAAAACAGCATGTGGTCAGAGTGCATACTGGAGAGATGTTTAGAAATCCTCTGGTAACTCTAATACCTTAATGTGAAACAGATTTGTAAGGAAACGACAGATCCCTCAGAATGGCAGGAAGACAAAAGGGTTTTTTTTGTCATTTTCTGTACATGCTTCATTTAAAAAAATACTTCCTAATTGGCACTAGTGGTTGGTTTCCCATTTGCTGCATCCGTTGAACTCATTCTAGATGGTTTCTAATGTGGTGCGGAGAATTCAGTGCCTCTGTCCTCTCCCTCATGTGTCCATGATCCAAGCAATGTGGCTAGATTTAAAGGGCAAAGACAAAACCTCACCAGAGGAAAATAAAACAAGTCTAAAAAAGTGAATTGTTCCATTTTTTGATGCCTCCACCGCAGGCCTGCGAGTCACCCGTCCTTATTTTGGAATAACTTTGGCATGAGAGTCTGAATTTACAGTACAAGATGATAAAATAGAGCTCTTATCTATACCGTCCATAGAGTTCCTTGTAATTTGTCAAGTTTTGGTTAATAGTTTGGTCAGACAGTGACACATAAAAAAAATGTTAGCCCTCATGAGGTCCATCCAGAGGAATGTGTGTGCCGCTGAGGTCATGGGCAGATTTGTGTCATTATAATGAGTCAGCATGGGTGTGGTCGTGGTTCACGGCTCATTAAAACACAAGGGTAGTTCTCTAGTTAGCAGAATGGTTTGTGTCACAGGTTCCACGTGCCTAGCAACAGCAACTGGATGGATTAAGCTGAGCCGGCTAATAGCCATACTAGGGGTGGACGAGTTCACTGGAGGATTCCAGAGAGATGGATCACTGAGGATCTGGCAAATTGCACTTTTCTTCCTTTTATTTTAAAAAGATTTTGTTATTAAACGGAACTACCAGGATTTAGGGCTCGAGTAAGTCTTGGCTCAGTTTGCAACACAAACCATTTCAAAGAGAATGAGAGTACACACAGAACGAGAAATGCAACGTCTGAAAAGTTTGCGTACATTTTATTCTTTTGTAACAAGGCTTCCAACATGTAAAGAACATTCAATCGTACCACATGTTCATGGCATTAATACAAGTTTATATCATAACAGTACCAAGGTGTTTTTTTTAATCTGTGTCAAACTCACAGATTCCAAAAGAGTCATTTGCAAGGCACTGGCCAACTAAATTGTATCCAACTAACAGATATGTATGACAGGGATTATAAAACATTTGGCAGAGCAATACAGATTAGTGCTTTTGTTTATTCCCTTATCAGCAATACGAATGCTCCAATATCGTTATCCTGTACTCTACTGTACATGATTATCACGGAGCATTTGTTCATTTGGTTGTGACTCAAGATCCTCAAAAAAAAAAAAAAAAAAGGAAAAAGTGCTGGCCCTGGTCACAAGGCCATGTCAAAATATTAAGACAAAATTTTTCTGTTCCCTTATTTTCTCCTCTTAGGGAGTGAAAGAAAAATAAATCTACAAATCAATTACAGTTTGGTCACTCACAAATCACACAAATAAAAAAATAGCATTTGATGCATACAAAGCACTAATCAGGTATATTAAGGCAGCAATATACTGAAATCAGGCAGCCTGTGATCTTGATTGGAACAAGACTGCGGTGCTTTAAGTAGAAAACATACATTACATGGCAAAGCGATTTCTTTGCATAGTCGGTTGATTTGATTTTGCAGTTAATACTGACAGGAAGTTTTTTCTTCCACTTGTACATACCATTTGGTATAAAACCTAAGTCAAACACTACATACCCAACTGCTAATTGATCATCCGCTGCTGTCTGGAAATGACCATGACAAACTAGTAGGCAAAAGTATAAAAGACTATAAAACTGCAATATGCACAATATGTATTTCAACAGTACCTCTAATCACATGTAAGGTCATACACAACATATGGAACAATTAAATGCAAATACAATAATACTATACATGTAAAGATTAAGCAATGCTCTGTGAGATTATTCCATGAGTGGTTTAGCTACATCCGTGTCAAAAAATGCTGTACCATGATGAAATACTGCAGATGTTTTTGAAAAGCTTCGAAAAGGCACTTGATGGATTCACCCTTAAGAGAACGACTGGCAACATTCACAGCTTTACATGCATATTCGCTGACAAGTCTAGGAAACTCGTACCCTTGCTTCTGCAATGTCACATAAGGGACCTATATTTTGCATTAATCTGATAAAACACACAAGTGTGTAAAATAAAGAAAGTGGTGAAAGGCAGATGAAGAGGTAGTTAAAACAGCTAGACCTTGCAAACTAAGCGCTGCATTAGTAATGCTCAGGATTTGATCAATTATGCACACTGAGTGTGTGAGAGTGTGTTTCAGCCTTTGGTAGAGGTGTGTGAAGGGAAGTAGAGGTGGCAACATTGCTAACAAGAAAATCCTAAAAGTTACAGAGAAAACATAAACAAAAGATTACCACAAAAAAAGCCTAGCGTACATTAGTGGGTGGGTCGGCTATTTTCTTTCAGATGTGCTCCAAGAAACAATAAGAGAAGAATGAGAAAAAAAGCCCGATGTGCCCGGGAACTTAATAATAAGCAGCTCCTCCATTTTGTTTAACAAAGTTACCACAATCAAAGAGGCTACTGGCTGACAAATCCGAGACTTGCAAATTCACAGGTCAAATTTCACCTAGATAAAGTCAGCGTGAAATGAAAGTAACTATTACCAAGAGCAAATGCATGTCACGTGTCCTTTCCCCTTCAGTGAATTCATGTTTCCACTGGGAGAATTTTATTCAGGTTTGATCTGACTGCTGCTTTTTCTGAAAAAAAGTATGAAATCATCATTTTCAGGCAACTCCAGTATCGCCATAGTGAGAAAATGGGTAAAAAAGTCATAAATTCTATGGCTAAACCATAGATGTTGGCACTGCTGCCCAAGTCTGACCAATCCCACATGCTCCCTACTGTTATTTCTGTTTATATCCATCTGCAATATTTCCAGATGAACTTAGTTTGTTACATTTTCCAAAATATAAATAAATAAGCAATTTAAGCCAATATACCTGTCTTTTTTTCCTGCATTACACCAGCTAGTGTGAACAGGTTTTTGCACGGTTGCTAAATTCATGCTAAATGCATCGCTGTCACTGGAACATGACATCATAAGAATGACGCAATTAACTAAAATCCCCTCCATTATAAGGCAATGCCGTGGTACAGCTATGTACTTTCACTGTATGTAGAAAGATCTTATATGGAGCCTTACTGAGTGTAAAAGTCCGAGATATTTTTGGTGCAATCGTAGTCTCGATGCACACCTCTGGCCTGTGGTTTGTTGGTGATGATCAGAGAGACAGCAGTCAGGGTCTTTGTCCTTGTGTCAGCTAAGCAAAGAGGCCTAAAACTTCTCTTTGAACTATATCTTGTATAAGAGAAACTGCTAAGTAAACAATCTGAGTTCCAATGCATCGTGATTAAAAAGCTGAAAAAAAGAACCTTATTTGAAGGGTCTTAATCGAAACCTTTTAAGTGCTATATATGCTCCATGCACATCTTGTAAGGCAGACTAGAGAGGAATCAGCCCACAGGCAAAGTATTTAGTACTCTTAAAGTGCAAAGAATTAGTATGACACAAGTCTAAGACAAGGATATAAATTAAAAAAAATTGAACTAAGTACACAGATAGCTCCTTATACAACAACAGTGCAGGAGCTTTATGAATCCTTCAGCATTCCCTTCATTTCCACATGAGTACCATACTGCAGAGAGTACCATATTGTACATAATATTCAATTTACACGAGTCCTCCAAACTCAACCTCCTTTCCAAAGACATTCTTTGTGTTTTTTTTTTTTTTGTTTGTTTTTGGCACTGATTCCCAGGGTTTGGTCCAGTATTGTTTATTAAGGCATCAGGAATGGCTTTGTGCAGTTAAGGCTGTCTGTGCATTAGTAACACAAGGGCGGATGGACCAGGGCTCACCAGCGCCCACTCACGCTGGCAATGTCGGCATGGTACTGGCGTGGCAGACGCCCGCTGGCGCCCCCCTCCAGGAACGAGGACCGGATGTTTGGCGGCTCAAAGAGTTTCCTTCGGTTCTTGTTCAGATCTGTAAAACACACGAGAAACTTTAGTAAATAATGTATCTTAAGAATAAGTCCATTTCAACATTGCAAGACACAATAAAAAAACTTATTCCACATGACACTGTATCCATCTACCTTATTTACTGACTTGCAGACAAGTGTTTCTTGGTAGTATTTGGTGTCTGTAATGTCAGGTGTTGTGTCTGTATTTGTCTGCTGCTGTGACAAAACAGTATCCCTCAGGGATCAATACAGTACTCGGTCTGTCTGTCTGTCTATCTATCTATCTATCTATCTATCTATGTAAAACACAGCAAGCACTGTTTTTCTTTACAGAACATGTCGCATTTAGATTTCCAGAGGTCCATGGAATGTGTTGTTTCTTACAGAGGGACACAAAAAGTGAGAGAGGATGCTCTTCTCTCAGTACAAGTTTCCATCAACCCAGACTATACTACATTTTTGACTGGCTCAAGACCTCAGCAAGAGAAATAAACACTGGCCCACAGGCATTTCCTGTCCTCAGTGCAAATTGGCCTTGTCCTCTCTGTACCTCCAAGCTCTGGAATTCACAAGCATGTCAGCATTGCCCATATATAACAAGTATTAACACTGAAAAAGGGGGGCATTGAGCTATCCTCGGACCTAGACTCTGTATTTTAATCCCTTGGGGGACCATCAGCATCAAAAGAAACACCCGTGTCAAAATGTAGAAAGCAGTTATTGTTATTTGATTGTGGGTGCTTTTGCCACAACTATGTTCAAAGTGGATTGCAATAATTTGTGCAACTTTTGACTGAAACCAAAGACTGCCAAACATGGGAACAAACTCAAATGGGTCACATTCTAGTCTGATATAGATGCAGACAGTCACATGGAGCCTGCCATGTGTGCTAGTAGCTGACAGATCCATCCATGCATTCATTCATCCACTCTTATTAGGGATTATTAAAACTGGGGCTTAATTTATAAAAATGGCTGGGTCTTCTGAGACTGAATGTCTTTTTTAACAGTCAGGATAGTAGGACAAAAGACGTACCTGAGATGGCCAGCAGCATTTTCCGGCGTGCTCCAAAGGTGGTGATGCCCAGTTCCTTCAGGTCCTGATCGGTCAGAGTGAGGAACGTCTGCAGGTCGATCTGTGAGGCAGACAAAATGGCGGCTATTGACCCTGTAGGAGCTGACATATCTCGAATGGTCTAACACACAATTCACAGTTTCTCATTATTCTCATTCACTTAGGCCAGAGGTTTAAAATTCAGCATCTCAAATGAGTCCAAGTTTTTGGTAGATTCAAATTAGAAACACAGATGCTCTAGGTAAGCATTTAGCATTGTATTCAGAACTGGAATACAACATGGACCAACTGGGGTTATTAAGCCTCACCACTTTCTTCTATGGTACAGGATAATAGTTTAAACCTCTATTTGATAGTAGTGAGTACCACCTAGAAATGATTCTTTTTTGGGTCAGTACCTCCTGTTGCTGGAAGACGTCGGTGTATTTCCCTAGGCCCAGCTTGCTGAAGAGCTCTGGCAGATCGGAGCCTTTCAGAGAGGTGCTGAGGTTACAGCCGTTACTCCCGGTCACTGAGGAGATGCAGTCCATGTAGTTGCTGCTGCTCAAATAGTGTTCCACTGTAAGAGAGAGAAAGGAACAGAACTGCTCTATCCAAAAGTACTAATATGTCTAATTCCCTAGTATATTCTTCAACTATTCAACTAGCCCAAATTTTTGTTTTCTCATAACCGACAAATCCACACTGTCCCAAAGAGCGTAAATGTGGTCTTGTGGTCCTCAACTGTCCAGGTACATCAGCAGTTTTGAAGGAGGGCTGCAGGTCTTTGAGCATCATTTAATCTCTACTGCCTTTCTGACCAGTTTACCTGACTTGTTCTGCTTCCTCTTGGGACTGATAGGTGTTGGGAAATCGCTGTGTGACGGGAGCCCGCTCCCGTTCCTCTCCCTCCAGTTGTCCGAGTCGCTGCCACTTCCTACTCCTTCTCTGCTGTTGGAGCGTGACAGCGATAGCGGAGACCCCTGCAATAACACATAGCTCCATCACTACTGTTCACTGTAGCCACAAGCTTCTCTAACTCACTGAGCTCGTAAAAATTATCTGAGAACATCTAAGAGATTTGCCTTGACTCTAAATTCCAGTATCATGTATCAACTCTGAACAAACTGTCCCATATCAGGAACTGATAAACTCACTCTGCATTTCCTCATCACTGAACAATAAACACTCTAAAACTTAATATTCTCAGCACTTTCTGTAGCTCATCAACTACTGTCAATGGCATTCATGTGCTAGATCAGGTGTGTTGAGGAAGGGAAAACTAAAGTATGCAGGGGGGTGACTCCTGATCTATGGAAACTGACCTGAGATCAGCAAGTTTGCATTCCACCAATAGACCTAAGGCTTAACTCTAGACATGTGAACCCATTCCCAAAACACCAAGTGAAGATGCAGTGGCTGTTCTCACCTCGTAGGTAGTGGACATGGTAGGCTTGTAGGACACATGGTTGGCCCTGCGCAGCTCCTTAATGGTTTCCGCAGGCATGGACTTGGAGAAACCCAGGCCGCTCCATGTGTTTGTTGGCGTTCGCACCTCCGTCACTACCGGCTTCTTCAGCATGGCTGAAAATGCACCGAACCACAGGTCTTTCTGTGAATACCTTATTCAAAACCTAAATACTACTTTTATAGATGTGTCCTAAAGAAATCAATCAAAAGAAGAACGTTGACTAAGCAGTGGCAATGTTGGGTACATTCTATTCCTAATAATAGTTTACTATTTGGCATCGTTAATGCATGACCAGCACATGGAACGGAGAAAGAGCTTATTAGGATCTTGTTTATTGTAACAGTATTGCAGGATGTTTATTGTAAAATGAACCAAGGCTGTAATGACATGCTGAACACTGCCAGATCTTCTGCCCTTGGAAAATCAGCAGTTCTATTCTATTGGCACGGTGGATTAAACATATCAGGCTGCCTCATTTTGTTATTTTACAGATGAACATTAATTCATCCCTTCATCTTCAGTAGCTTTATCCTGATCAGGGATGCGTTGGATCTGGAGCTTATCACCCTGAATTGTATGCCAGTCCATCTCAGGGCACCATGAACACACATTCACACACTCATTCACACCTAGAGACAATTTAGAGTCACCAGTCTAACTACTGGCATGGTTTTGGATAGTGGGAGGAAACCAGAGACAGGAAATTGGGGATGAACAGAAGACTCTAAAATTTATAGGCAGGATATCAACACTTCAATAGAGATTAAGTTTGTCTACCACATACCTTTGGTTGCCAGCAACTTCTTCTGCTCATAATCAAAGGCCTGGGGAGAAAGAGAGAATCAGAGAGTGTTTAGGCTATGTGGGGAAGAAGACGTTCGTCCTATATATCGCCTGTCAGTTTGCTTTATAGAGAAGCAAAGGAACAAAGCTAAACACTACCTCATTCTGTCATAAGTATTTACTGTACACTAATGGAGAGACTTATGTTTACTTGAAAAAGAAACAACACAAAGTCTGAGAGGACACTTAACATGTGAGTCAGTGGGAACAAAAATACAGCATCCCAACAACCATCAGCAAGTACAGTACTGCTTGAAGAATACCCACTTCCATTCAAATCTACGCAGCATGGATCACTGAAAAAGATTTAGCATATCAATTTTTGATGCAGACATGGAGTCTATTTCCTGAACACTGTGACTGATGCTGTAGTCACTGTGGCTCTGGTAACAGAAGATGGAGGACATGAAAAGGCACATGCTGGAGTACCTGCATGTTGGAGAAAGAGGACTGCGGTGGGAGACGGATGCGCTCCGAGTTCTGCTGGGCGGCTCGTTCGGCTGCTCTCTCACTGCCCGGAGCCCGTTTATCTGCCACGGGACTCTCAGAAGCACTGGAGTCCGAATCGGAAAGCAAACAGTCTGAACTGGAGAGGCAGAGACAGAGAAATGTAGAGTAGAGGGAATTAGAGAGAAATAAAGAGCAAGAGAGGGAGAAGGAAAGAGAACAGAAAGTAGTGTAATATTTTGTAATATAAGGACAACAGTGAAGGCAACACCTTCCTAATTTACGACAGAAAAATATATTCCAATAACATTAGTTATTCTAGTCTCTAGTATACATGCTCTCAAAATCATCATCCTTCAGAAGCATCATCTCCTTCAGAAGCACACTGTCACTGGAGACTATTCATAAGATACAGTGCAATTCTTCACTGCCTCTGTTACATGAGTCACACAGCTGGAGGAATAGATTTCATAGCAATTTATTTTCCTACTCAAGCATGTTGTTTAACGTCAGCCGCTGACCTTTAAAACTGCCCTGAGCACTAGCAGAACACCTGCTGGGACACACAGCTGATGCTGGTTAATAGCGAATAGTTTTCCAATAAACACTGTGGCACAGTATGTTACAGTTAACAATCCAAATCCTTGACTATACACATCCTGATTGACAACCTGTGTATGTTTTCTATCAGATACCCATGAAAGTAAGAGAAGTTTGTGTGTTGATGAGAAACACTACTCAAATTCACAAAGTAATTTTCTTTCACTGGTAATAAATAAGAAGCAATGATCCAGATAAATCCAAGCGTACAATACATTCAGTGAAAAATGGATAATTTTGAGTGCAAACATTTTAAGAGGAAGTTAAAATATGTAACACTTTTATGTGACTCGTTAATGATATTCTAGTGGCCCTACCATGCACAGGAAGGTCATAAAAAATATTGTTATACCCTATGTAATGAGCAAACACAGTGAACAGGAAGCCATTTAGGTTTCAGTCAAACTCAAAGAAGTGAGAAATGTAACATATAAGTTATATATAAGTTATATACTATATAATTAACATAAGAAAACACGAGTAAATAAAAACAATTCTGAAAATTTAGATTTTATGATAAAATCGGGATATTATTTTCTAAAGCTGCCAGGAAAAATACATTTGAAAAGAGAAAAAACATCGTCAGACAATCACTATGCTACTATTGATGATTATCAGAACTATTTTACTGTCACAATTGCATTTGACCAATCAATGGCCTGAACTATTTCTAGCGCTACCCATACCTGGACAGGGAGGGTAATCAAATTCGGCTTGGGTATGTATGTACAGTATTTACATGGTCACATGGCAAAAGAAACAATGACAAATTGTGGGATCAGGATTGCTTTGGTAAGCTGCTATACCTGTCTTTCTGTGTTTTTCTACACCATAATATTAGTAAAAATACACACCATAATCTAATGGTTAGAATATTTTATGCATTTGCAGGTAGTGATATATATGTTGTGTGATTGTAGCAGTTGTGACTGTGTGTGGATGTGAGCACATACTGTAAATGAGAGTTCTTTGTCCCCTGAAGTAACTCCACAGCCTGCCTCTTGCCTGAGGCTGTTTTACAGGAGGCCAACATCTGCTTTAGTTCACTGCTGTTGCCCGAGTGTGAGGGGCTCCGCGGCATGCCCACCTCCACAAAAGTATCAGATCCTGAATCACAAACACCCGCACACACACACATACACACACACACCTCTGAGCCAAATGACAGACATCTTTGGTTAACAATTGTATAGCATGACTACTCTTGGCATAAAGGAATCTAGAGTCGACCGCCCTCATTACAGCTTCACTGCTCACTAGAGACAGGAAAATCTAGTTTAACTGACTCCTAGTCTGAGCGAGGGACAAAAACCATACCCTTATCCTGGCTTTTGGAAGTTCAGCCAACTCAAACACATCTTAATGGTTACAATGCAGGAATACGGAAATGCTTGGCCTTCAGGAAAGCATGGCTTAACCATTTGGAACCAAACACATATTAATACATAAATGAACTGGCCAAAGTCAATACAATCCAATTTCAATCCGAAGAAGGTCAGAGGGTTAGTGCCAATCAAGCAGTTCACCATATTTTTCCCTGAATAACATGAGAATTAGCAGAAAGAAACTGTAACTACTTCACAGCTAGCACTTACAATTTCTTCCTGGAGATTCTACTACAAACATAATACATAATACAAGTATACAAATGTAAACTTACAGTTTACATATACTTTCATTCCTAAATATACATAAAGACAATTGCACTAGGTGCCAAGTAAACCATTTGCTTACTGAACCAAAAAGACATTAACTAAAACCAGATCAAATGTATGAAAAACTGGAGCAATAATCACGTGAGTATGCTGAATTTGTTACATTCATACAACAGAATATTTACTCCAGGGTGGGAGTACCTTGGTCCTGACTGGACTTGCTGGACAGTGGTTCAGATGGACAGTGTGTACTGGCATCCTGGACAGGATCTCCATGTGCCGCATTCAGAACTTTATCAGCCAGTGAGGAAGTGGACATTCTGTTGTACATAGAGCTGGAGTGCTACAGCACAAAACAGACACAGATTCATTTCAGAGTGCACACCTTTTTCATTCATATGACATAGGATATTTTACCATATTCATCTTTTCTAGCCTAACTGATGGCTGGCATATTGTGAAATAGTCTAGGCTATGTCACCTTGCCATTGAGGGAGGACACGGCCTTGCTGCAGTCTGTGACTCCATTGACCTGTGGATCTATTGGGGCAAGGCCGGGTGGAGGAGACGGTGTATTCTGCGTGTAACTCTGGAGCAGGATGTTGGTCAATGTGGCCTGAGTGGCTGGATGGATCATCAGTGGTGATGAAAAACCTGGAGGTTTTGGTACAAAAACTCAGTATATACACTATATGGTCAAATGTTTGTGGACACCTGATCATCACATTCATATGTGCTTGTTGAACATCCCCTTCCAGATTTAGTTCCCCTTTCCTGTTATAATAACCTCCACTCTTCTGGGAAGGTTTACACTAGATTTTGGAGTGTGGCTGTGGGGATTTGTGCTCATTCAGCCACAAGAGCATTAGTAATGTCAAGTATTGATGTCAGGCGAGGAGGCCTGAGGTTCAGTCAGAGTTCCAGTTCATCCCAAAGGTGTTCAGTGGGGTTGAGGTCAGGGCTGTGTGCAGGACACTCGAGTTCTTCCACACAACCTTGGAAAACCATAGACCTCGCTTTGTGCACAAGGGCACTGTCATGCTGGAACAGGTTTGGGCCCCCTAGTTCCAGTGAAGGGAAATTGTAAAGCTACAGCACACAAAGACATCCTATACACAATTGTGTGCTTCCAACTTTGCAGTTTGAGAAAGACCCACATATGGGTGTGATGATCAGGCATCCACAAACCTTTGGCTGTATTGTGTATTTATTCATGTCTTACAATATAAATTACAAAATAAAAATAATAGACACATTTTTCTCCTTACTACAAATGTAATCAAAGTTTACACAGGAGCTATGAGGTTAAGGTATTTAACAAGGAGTCTATATGACATTTACACTGAGATCTTCTATGTCAATTTTGAAAGTGTAAATTAAAAAAACCTGAATTTAGAAAAAAAAATGCCTGAATATATTTGCAAAAATGCCTAAATAAATAATAGAACACTTAGTTGAGGTGGAAAATGTAGACTACTGATAAATATGAGATGCAAAAAAGAGTTATGGAAAGGTTTTTCTGAACAAATGATGGTATAGGGGACACTCGTGCACTGTTTGTACAGACAACAAAACAAAATTAAAACTATTTAATTAACATCAAATGTCTCCATGATTACTGAAAATGAATGAATGAATCAAATGTCAAAACTACCCATTGCGCTGCTGTTTTTTTGTGCTTTTCTTCTCATACACAGTCATCTTCAGGATTTTTCACATGACCATAGTTTATAGAAACATTCACATTTTCTTTTGCAGGCTTTTTGGAAATTAGTCTAAAACTGCAAAATGTTTGAATGACCTCACCCAAAAACATCTGCAAAATTACTAAATGGTTTACTAAAAAGCAGATTGAGTACAGATGAACAAATACAAATTTAAAGTGGAAATAAATTATTAAACTTTGGGGGGTGGAGCCTGTGGGGTAACACCAAAATCATACCAAATCAGCAGCAAGGAAAACAAATGAGTCCAGTTGTCCAAGATGGCTTCCCCCATATAACATGATATATTATTGTGTCCTATAAAATAAATGTTAAATGTGTGTGTATCTAATCACAGAAGATTTTGGGTGAAACCAATGTCCATGACTTAGCTACACTAGCCTCATAGCTCCAGTGCAAAACAAAAGAAATAAATGTTGGACGCTAAACATGTCTTGGCTGATTGACTACATTTAGGGATAATGGTAAATTATGTACATTTTGTTTCTTGTTAAGGTATTCCTTTAAATACTTTTTATTTGAATGAGCACAGAGCTAAAATGTAGGGGATATTTGCACATAGAAAGGCACACTATTTGCACCCAATTTCGTCACTGCTAATTCCCACCTGACTAATTAAATAAAATAACAGCCTAATGCTAGCTGGCCCTGCTAGTGACCTTGCCTACAGTTTATGCAATATAATAGTTAACTTAATGTTAGCTGGTTTCCTAGCTACTTTGGCTAGAGGTTTATATAACATAATAGCCTAATGTAAAGTAGCTTGCTAATGTATGGTTTTATCTACCTGATATAATACGTAGAAGCTTGTTTGCTAGCTTGTTTGTGAACTTAGCTTACTACTTAAAAGTAAGTACTGCTGGAGAGGTAGCATTATCTAAGCTAAACACTTAGCTGGTAACACTGGTGCAGGTGGCTAGCTTAGCTAATGTTGCAATATGTGTCCACTCTGTTAGACATGCACATTTGTGTGTTTTTTCGTGTTTAAGTGTGTAAAAAAGCTGTACAGTGTGTCCAGGTTAAAACAGAAACTCTGCACTTGACATATAGTCCAAGCTTCTAAGTTCACTACTAAGCAAGTAAAATCAGTTGGTAAAAATGGTGTGCATGTGTGTATTTTTCTCACACCTGGTGTGCTGGTCGGACTGGCCAGTGAGTTGGACCAAAGTGTAGGACTAGGTGTTCCAGAGGAGGGGACATGCAGTGGACTGATGGAGCTGTTAAGCGCGTTAAGGAGAGAGTTGGGGGTGGACGGAGCACTTAGAGAAGCAGCTGTAGGACCAAGCAGACCTGAGACATAGATGGAAATCAGAACCATGAGCCATACAATTCCTCCTCTACTAACAACACAAGAAAATAAAGAATGATATATGATTTATTTATTCGTAAATCGTTAGCAGGAGCATTTACACAAGAAATGTGGTATTCATGAAATCCAGTTAGTTCGGCAAATTGTTTGTATCCTACAAGACTTCCTCAGTTTGTGAAAATTACGTATCGGTAGAGTCAGTAATGTGAATCCACAAATCCATAAAGTAAATCAAAAAAGACTAGCTTTTTAATTAGGACAAAAGAAAAACCATCCTATAAAAGGAGGAAGAGTAAGTCTGTGCCTGTGGTAGCTGACGTGCTGCAATGGGATGAGCTCAATTAGCGGGAAATTTATCTCAGACTGCACTATATGCTCTTTCACTGTTTAGTCATCATTTTTAGTCATCAGCTTTGTGAGCTTTGCCTTTTATGGAGTTTTGTGTATCACAGTTGTGTAGTTTGCCTACACAAAAATTCACACACAACTTTACTAAATGATTGATAAATGAGGCCCAAAGTCCACCATTCACAATCAAACATCTCAGTAACAATTTTCCCTGCTGATTCATCAACATTTTCAACAAAATAAAAAAAAGATCTTCTGCTATTTATTTAATTAATTAGTAATTAATTAACATATTATAGCCTACTCCTTAAGGAAGAATGCCATGTCTTTCTTACCCAGGCTGGTGAGACCCAAGCCGGCAGAGGTGAGGATGTCGATGCCCACAGGGCAGCTGAGAGTCGGGGTCAGAGCGGACGGAGGGCTGCTGCTGCTGCTACTACTGCTGGAGGAGGTGGAGATGGATACACACACTCCACTGCTGTCCAGGCCCAGCAGATAGCGCCGGGCTTCATACATGTTCAGAGCGTTCCTCTCCACACTCTTCACTATCACTGACTACAGAAAAATAATTAAATAAGCAGAATGGAGTCACTGACATCCTAAAATCCATTTTTAGTTTGTTTAAATATTTTTCACAACTCTGTATTTTCCAGTGTTGGAGTTTAATCATGAAATCCATCAAATGATAAAGAACAGAGCACACAGAACAGCTGGACTGTTTATTTCACCTGACATGAAAAAGTTAAATAGAGAGGCATTCTGTAGTCATATAACATTATTAATGTTGTTAATGGCACTGAAATCAGTGTCATTTTGGGTCAATGCTTGGAGAATGATGGAGAATTAGGCTTAGCACAGCTTTTTTGGGGTTTTGCTCTGAATCTTTGAGGCTAATGTCACTAACAAATCTGCCTCATAGAAGTCTGCCTCACCCAAAATGAGACATATTGTATTCCTCAAACCACATCTAAGTCATTAGTAATATCATTTAGACTTACAGATGTGATTTAGGACACAGTATGACTTTCTGTAATCTAAACAAAATTTCACCATGTAGCTGAACACTGTAACATTACATAAGATTTACATACATTTTTTTAAAATGGACATACTGTACATATCAGACTTGCAAAGTGCAAACCTAAAGACACAACAAGCACGTCTTGGCTGACTGACTGCCCTTGATGTGGAAAATTGTGCAAATTAACCAAAATGTTCCTAAAACCTGTAATGGAAAACATACCTTGCCTCCTTCTAGCTAATCAAATATATTAAGATGATCATAGAAGTGGAGTTTACGTGAGTGTGCTTGATCATCAGGAACAACTGATATACTGTGTGTACGATGAACTTGTTGCCCATTCTAGCGTTTTTCAAAAGTACTGCTTTTAAAGTAGAGGACCCTTCAAGAAATGGAATAACAAACGGGCCAATCAGCATATCATTTGGAGGAAGGCAGATTTATGCACTGAAATGGCGATTTGCACAGTCTGCTGATTTAGAATGGAGCCGTTTTATGGAAAAACATGAGATCCTGTTTCGTCGTCTGACCGTGAGTGAGGATATGAAAATGAATGCTGAGAAAAGCTTTCCAGTTCCCAGATTCCCAAGTAAAAACCACACACTACTTCTACGTGTGCCTGCCATACTGTGCATGGATACACTAGTCTGACTGCAGCCTGAGATGAGATCAGACCTTCAGGCTCCTTTACAGGTCTATAGTTATGAGTTATAACTGTTCATAACCTTGATGGTGTGTGTGTGTTTGTGTGTGTGCGTATGTGTATACCTTGCTAGGCTGTTTGGGTTTGGGTTTGACACTGATGAACACATCCAGCTGTTCCATGAGAGATGTGACACACTGCGGATCTACTGCAACATCCTCTTTGATATCAAACATCAGGACCAGCGGCAGGCAGCCCTGTGTCACACCCAGGTCCACACACACACACACACACACACACACAGACACACACACACACACATATTTGTCTTACTATCCTTGTGAGGACCTTCCATAGACATAATTATTAATGCTGCTAATTAATGCTATGCCTACACCTAAATCTTACACTAATCTTAAAGTAATCTTAAACTATCTTAAAAAAACAACAACAACCAGCCAAATGTCCCCACACAATCAAAACTGTCAGATATTCCTATCCTTGTGAGGACAGTTCGTCTCCACCAAGATATAAAACACACACACACACACACACACATGCACACACACACACACACACCAGACAGTGAGAACGGAAGAATGGAAAACAACTTTCAACACAGTTTTAAATCATTGGAACTTTAAGTGCCTCAAGAACTACTTGGCTCACATCCTAAAGTAGCAAAGCTACAGTTATTGTACTGTGATCCACCCTCTCGTTCTCATGTTGAAAAGAACAACATCAGCAGGTACAGCATTGAGGAAACTCTGCACATTAACTCAACAAACCCAGCAGGCGCTCTGGAACCACTGAGAATGCTCTAGAACCTTCAGCTTCCTGCGTTTATACACTCGCCAAACCTTCAAAAGATCTAAATAGAGATGTAGCACTGAATTATTTCGGGATGCGGTTGAAAAGTCTTGATCTTATATGTATGTACATATGATTGTCTTCTGCTGCTGTCGATGGTCCCATGTGACTACATTAATGATTTGCACTTCCTTGAGGCCCAAGTTTGAGCCTTGCTTCAGTGGAAAAACTCACCTGGATACTGTAGACTTACTTAAGAACTGCTGCTGTAATCATAAAGACCCTGATGCTCATAACGATTATCCTTTCAACACACTTAATACTGTCTGACTTGACTCTTCCACAACTTTATACTGTAACGATTTATAGTCACACTATCTGGTGTCACCCTGAAGAAGATGAGTCTGTTCCCTTTTCAGTCTGTTTCCTCTCAAGGTTTCTTCATGTAGTCTCAGGGAGTTTTCCCTTGCCATTGTTGTCTTTGGCTTACTCACTAGGTATCTAAAGCTACATATGGATGTGTGTAAAGCTGCTTTGTTAAAATGTCTCCTGTTAAAAGTTATATACAAATAAAATAGAATTGAATTGAACTGAAATTCCAGCTGATGACTAATCGTCACATCATTGTGATAAACAATTATCTTCTGGTAAACTTTTATAACTTTTATAAAATGAGCATAACAGTAATGTAATAGTGCACACATACTGTATGATGGTGCAATGCTTTGATTATATATCAATAAAACAAATGAAAACAAACATCTTGTTTACTGACTACAAGAAACAGGATTGTGGAATCTAATGATTAAACGTGATCAGCTCAAATAATAGTTGATAATACAAGTGAGGGTGTCTCGTACTGAGAGCTGCATATCTAAGAAGAGATGAAGCATCTCGGTGCTGTAATTACTTTGTTTTCCAATAAAGCACAAGGGGAACATTCTCTACTTGTGTGTTCCCAAACGATGATCCTAAGTTTATGCTATTTCTTTTCTTTTGCTCTGTGTGCTGCCACCCCCACTCTCATTCTCACTGACCACCCCGTAACGAGTCTTCTTCACTTCTTCTTCTATATCTCACTGAGCCGGCCCGAGGGCCCAGAAATCTGAAGAAGACCACAACAGCAAGTGACAGCTAAAGTCACTGTTTTCTATTTTGTCTTGAGGGAGGAATGCAGGAATTCAGACACACACACACAAACACATACACAGAAAAAGAGAAGAAAAACAGAGAGACAGAAAAAGAATGGAAAGACATAAATAAGAAACAAGTCAGCAGGAGAGGAGAGAACAGAACAGAAAAAGAAAGACTCTTTTACCATGAGGTACTGGCGTGCCAGGCAAACAGAGTCGATGGTGCCCTGGATATAGACGGTCGATTTTTTTTGCGGGCAGTTTGGATCAGGAAAGTGCACTTGAGCGCCAGTTCTCTGCATGATGTGCTTGATGTTGCTGCCATTGCGGCCCATCATGGCAAGGTGGTGCTGGGGCGCGATGTCCAGCTGTGTGCTCACGGTAATGGCGCTTGCCAGGCTCCCAGCTAAGTGTTCCAGCAACATGGCCGTGCCCCTCTGCAGCGCAAACACAAAGAAAGCCCGAAATGATCAGTCAGGTCCTCCAGGTGGCTTTCCTCAGACCTATCAGCAGCAACTAAACAGCATATAACTGTACATCTAACTATCTTTAATGAAAAAAGGGATGAGTGATGTAATACAACCATTATCACCCCAAAGTGGATTATTTTCATATAACAAGGCCCGGAGTGTGTTATTCCGCTTATACTTCATCGATTTGCCAATGATTACAATTTTTAATTTATTAATGAAAAACACATTGCGCTTTTTAACCATTTATGGTTACATTTAATATTATGGAGCATCCACGAAACAAGTTTGTTCCTTTTAACTCTTACTTTATAGCACCTATAAACAGTCGCTCTCACACCAGCCTCTCTTTTTCTCTCTGTTTAAGTCAATAAGACAAAAAAAAAGCAGTTTGTCACACTACAGAGAAACCGGAAAGCAGAAACTCCTCTGTACTGAAAACACCCCTGTGGTGAAAAACGTACTGACTGTTACAAAGCACTGATACCGAGACTCCTTTCATAAATGTTACAGAAACGTTTTTCCTAACAGAAAAAACTTCATTATATCAACAAAATTACACATTATATGATTTTTTAAAATCGTCAATTTATTATTAGGCTTAGATTATGTGGAGCGTCCATCATACAGGTCCCTGTGTATGAGCTGTTACTATAGAAACAATAACGTATTAGAACGAGCGCGTTAATATAAACTTGTTGTTTATGGTAAAGCAAGAATTACTGTTAGAGCCGTGCTGTTACAGAAACTGAATCCACATCTTCTAGTTCGAGAATCCAACCTGCACCAAAAGAAATTCTTTATATGTCTTGTAATAATATGAGATGTACTTTTGGCCTTCTGGAATCATCTAGATTTTTTATTGGTCAGTCTTTGGATAGGAAGAAAATGAGAACATACTGCTTTTTCTGTGGCCCCTTTGGCTCCCATTTACTGCCTGTGGAGACACTTGGTTTTGGCATGGGTTTTAACACCCCAGCTCTCAGCACATACCACACATTGCAAGTGGCCTTCTGGGGGCAGATCTGGAGACTCTTTTCTCCAGATCTGGCCACAGCTGGCCACTTGGAAGTGAGGGAAGGATCATGGGTAACAGATCAGGCTCCAAGCCCAATACTAGCCTTTGGAACTTTTCTTCACAAAGCACGCAGACTGTGGTCACATTCACCTGCATGTTTAAAACAGTGGCCTCAGTGCCATAAGCTCCAAAATGAGTGTATAAAGCCTGGACCTTTAGCTTTTCATCTTAATGCATCTGAAATTTTAGTTTAATACCAGAGTTGGTTGAAAGAACTAATCAGGTTTATACACAGTCTCTAAAGGTGTGTGTTGGGCATACCTTCACAGCTGCAATGTTGTTCTGGGAGCCCCTCACAACCCCAGTAGCACCGTAGAGCCTAGAACGTTGCTTGAAGGCGACAGAGATGTTGTATGTCTGAGAGATGTGCTGGATGGCTGGAGAGCTGGGGTCAGGATTCAGCTGTACTATGACCGGCAGCTCGAACATTAACACCAGAGGCAGCAGCTCCTTCACAAAAAAAAAAAAAAAAAAAAAGATTTCGCTTTGTCTATATTCACTGAAATCTTCTATCTGGGATTTCTGATACCTGCTGATCAGTATAAATGGAAACCAACCAGTTGGCACCATCACTGGGGATGTGTGACCTTGACCAAATCCACACCCAAAACCTCCGTGCCTGGCCTGTGGCCACATAAACTTTTGAAATGCACAGAAGAAGTAAAGTTCTTTGCTAAAATTCCTGTGGTCATAGATGCATGTTACAAAGGACTCCAGAGAGACAAGTTCCTACACAAATGAATCATGAGCAAAAACATTGCTCCATATTACCATCATCTATGATTTTGATCCTTCACATGACCTAGAAAGATGAAATGGTAAACAAGAGCAACCAGTCAGACAAAATGCACCCTTGATTAGTCCCATATGCGACAGGGTCTGCGCGTGCACTCACATTCTGTACCAGGGGCCAAAATGAAAGGCCTTGTGAACCCCTTCAGATGTGGTAAATGAAGGAACTTCCCCTAAAATATAAAGGCCTCCATCCATCAGGCTGAGCAGAAACATCAGCAGCAGTCAAGGACAAAGTGCTTACACTTGAACATTCCTATGGTGCATGTAAGCTAACAATTTTCTCATTCTCATGGGGCTTAAAACCAATACCCAGGTTCTGATTTTGTTCATAAAGGCATCATATTTGGAGTTTACTCAGAAAGGATCATTTTAAATGGAGAGTCACTAACTGTAATGCATTTGGTTTTCTGCATATTTGTAAAAAAAAGCCTTTCTAAATCACCCTGGCTCGTAATAAAAGAATGAACTCTGCTCCAAGAAGAATGCAAGGCTAATTTTTAAATCACCTAATCTCACTGAGGCATTAAAACAACAGTTTAAATCTCTGAAAGCCAGTAAGACACATGGTTTCTGGTCAATCTTACTGATAATACCTAGAAAGACAAGTACAGTAAGAGGAAAATTCTTCTCACGATAGTAACAGTGCCTTCCTGAAAGTTTATGAATATTAATATCGGCCTGCACAACTCTGGACTCACACTGGCAGGAAAAGAGAAAGGAAAACTTAAACTTTCAGTCTCCTACTTAAGTGGGTCAAGTCAAACGCACTCCATCTCTCTTCATGCTGTCCACTAGCTGTCAAGACAAATGAGAAAAACTAAGGCAGGCACTCCTTCAAAGACCGAGAGGAAAAGGGAAAAGTGGAGATGATTGGAGTGGTCAGGAGTGGAATTTCCAGCAGCATAAGTCACGCGAGAAAGATGGAGAGTGAGAGAGGGAGAGAGAGAGCTAGCGGCTTGTTGGTCTTTCATTCCCAAGTATATGTTTCACCCACATCACTTTGCTTATACTTTATGACTCAAAACCCACACTTGGACTTCCTGGCTAGGTGCTCATTTCTTACAAATTGCTTTATAAATGGTAAAAAGTTTGCTATCATTTCTGGTGTAAAAACCTACAATTAATTGGGGCTCAGTTTCTGAAGAAAAGCCCAAAGAAAGCGGATCTGGTCTTGTTCATGCTTGGTCTTTTTTTAAAATTTGTTAGGAATAACCTCGGTAGGCTTGTAACCTGAGGAAAGAGCCTGTGTGCCATTGAATTGCACCAGAGCAGCAAAAACACTCAGCCAAATGGCCCAGGACGCCAGCAGCTTACAATTTTTAACAGCACAGCTCCGGGTCACTGCCATGTGTTTCACATCAGATATAGGCAAATCCAGGGTGTCGAATCTCCTGCCCTGTTTTCACCATATTTTACTTACATCCACCAAATAATTATCCATTTCTACATAAATCCTGTGGTAAACTTCTCAACACTGGTTACAGAGTTCTCATGCATTTCATATTTTGTGCTTTTTTCTGTTCTACAACATCTGATCCAACTAACCAGGTAAGTAACAGTCTCTTCCTTGGGAAGATCCTGGGTATGTTAGAACTGTGAAAACACTAAAATGTACAGAACAGGACAAGAACTAGAAACTGCTGTGCTACAAGACACCTATTTAGCTTTGTAAAGGTATCACCAGCAGGGGGCAGCACTTCAAGCCTTCATACAGAGGCTTTTTCTTTACTCACAGAGGAATGCAGGTGAAAAACTCATTTTATCTGTTAAAAAACATTATACATGTCAACACCATCCGCCCCCAACAACCCATGACCTCCACTCACAAACATTCATCTTCTGACCAGGACAGCATGTTGGACACCAGTAACAAAGTGTTAAGTAACAGCTAAAGGAACTGACCATGTGTTCTCATGAAGAGCTCATAATAAGCAGCTATAAAGTATTTCTGAGCCACTGTCCGGTGTTTTTACTTACCCTGATTCTGGCCCGAGCTGCCTCCACTCCTCCTGGCTGGCCTGCAATAGACACCTACAGAGATGGAGACAGAAAATTCACATTACCAAACACGTGCTCAGTGCATGTGAGTGTCCGTAAAGTCCCTAAACAAATGTAACGCCATGTTTCTTGATCATTTTGACCTTCAGCTCTGAGTCAACTAAAGTGATTACCTAATAAACAGAGATGGGCGTAACTAGGGACAAATAATAAAGAGAATCAGACTTTTTACGAAACTGGAGACGCAGCTCAGGATGTTTAACATTCCTAGAGTCTCCTTTAAAATGAAACATGTGTTGTCATAATGAAATACTGCATCTCTCGAAAGTACATAAACAAAAGCCTCGCCACCAGTTGTTATTATTGGTGCACAACCAAGAGCCTGGATCTTTCTGCAGGCGTAATCAGTAGTGTTAGGGGGCCAACACATTTCTTTATTGCACACTTTCTGGCTGTTATTTACATGCACACGTATTCAGACACTCACATTAGTGGCAATTTAGTGTAGCCAATTCACCATCCGGCATGCTTTCGGACAGTGAGAGGAAACCGGAGAACCTGGAAGAAACCCACTCGAACATGGGGACAGCATTCGAAATTCTGCAGAGACAATAACCCTAGAGGACCTTAGAGAGGACCCTGGAGCTGAGATTTGGTGACGGTACCTGCTGTGCCACCATGGCAGCCCACTGAGGACACTGCAAAGCTCAATTACCAGAAGCTCTGCTACATCCCAACTTGCACTGAATTGGAAACTTATCTTATGTCCAATTAATGGAGCTCTAACCCAGGGCTATTCAATAGGTTTCAGAGTGGGGGCAAGGTTACAAAAACAATACCAGATGAGGAGCCAAAGATATTTGATCAAGAAACTAAAAATGTATAACTGGTCTTTTCAGTAGGCCTATTTTAATTATCTTTATAAGTGCAAAAAGTCATGAAACCAACTTAACAGTATATAGCTGTGTATTAATACCATGTATCAACAGCCATATGAATACAAAGTCACATAAAGCCATTTCCATATTCAAATAGCAGCGTACATCATTACATACACTTCATTTCTTACATATTAGACCAAATCTGTATACAAAAGCTGCATTTTTTTTTTACCAAATGAGAAACTTTTTTTCCATTTAACAATAGCACTGAAGGCTTATAAGCTGTTAGTTATGTTACATCACTGATAGTGATTTAATAAGGCAATACGCTATGAGAGGGCATGTGTTACGTTAATTTTATCATGGATAAGGCCATTCTTAGGCACAAAGCAAAGTGGTTATTGAACCAGTGTTCAATAAGTAATTTAATTTATTATTAATAATATTTGTTATCAGCAATTTTTCTGCCACGCAATGTCGTCTGTTGTAAGTAAGATTTGGTTGCTAAGCAACATAATGGACAAAGATTAAGGCAGAACAATGACTTAAATGTAACGATTTTACTGGTTTAAAAGCAGACACAGGCTTCAAATATGACTCAGCCATTAACATTTTAGAACAAAAACAAATCGTTTTGCTATGACTGGAGAAAGATTAACTATGCTAATTTTTTGTATCTGTGTCAAACGTTTTTGCTAGCTTGGCTTGGGCATGTGTGCAAAAGTGTCTTGCATGCCACACTGCCTGCTGCTCCACTCGCACCACTTTATCTGCCCACGTCTTACTGAAAATGAATGATTGCCTCCTGTTATGTAAAAAGCCCTTAATGCATACAAAACATGTTTTTAATTTCATTTAATCATCTGGTAATAATCAATCAAAGGGCCAGTAAAACTATACTCAAGGGCCACTAATTGAATTGAATAGCGCTGCTCTAGGCCCATCTAGGAACATTACTGAATCAAGGAGATGCTTACATTTACTTCCAATTTCTCAAGGATAAAGGAACGTAATAAGATTTCCCAGATCAAGCTGATAAAATTCCTGCTACGTTCACACACACAAGCCCAAAACATGATCCTAGAATTATACAGTACATGTCACGTATTGGGGAAAACGGATGCAAGTGCAGGTGATTTTATTTACAATGTGTGAACAAAACAAAAGATCAAAACCCGAATCACAAAATGATTAAAAAAAAAAACCACCAAGGAAGCTGAGACAGGATACACACAACAGAGACTTAGTAATGAGATGCAGAAACATTAGAACTTAAATAACAAAGCTAATCCAGGTGAAACTGAAAACAGGTGTGCATAATAGGAGTAACGAGGAAATAGCGATGGTTGCTGGGAAATGGAGTCCAAGGTGGCCGTTTTGTGATGCTACAATGCATCCTTGGAAATTGACATCATCGCCATAACCGGCACTGACATTACATAAATCTTAAAAGTTATAAATCTGTCTGAGTCAATGTTATAGACATGTTATTTACCACTAAATACTAATTACAAAAATTGCTTTAAAAAGCAACAACATATGTATTGTTGTTAGATATCTCATACATGTTTCTAACATTCACTCAGACAGGACCTTATAATTTTAAGGTGATGAAAAGCTGTGTATATGTGCATGTGTTTACATATGAGTGTGATAAGATCTGACCTGGTTGCTCTTCTCTGCCTGGTTGTTGCGGTTGGAGTCAGGGAAATGGATGTGGCAGCCTGTATCCTCCATCACCTTCTTGATGTTGTTGCCTCCTTTGCCAATGACGTGTGAGTGCTCAGTGTGTGAAACGTCCATTTTCAGAGTCACGCGATTGCTCTGCATCAATAAGCAAATAAACATGTCACCATTGCATTGCTAGCACGGACCCTACTTTCACTAAAGCAGATGTTATGGAACCCCTGATGACTAAGAGCAGCACCAAACCTGTCACTAAAGCGCTGATATAGATCTATGAGCTCCAGGAGTGAGTCATAGTTTCCCCTTACGATTCAGGCTTGCCTCTTCTGTTCTGTCTGCACACTGTATCCACACTAACAAAAGCTAACAAAACAATTTAGCGCTGTTTCGACCAGCCCGAGAAAAGATTTCATTAAGAGGAAACAGTATTGCAATCAAATTGTCCAAATCAATTAAACAAATGTTTTAGAAAACACATGACATTCTGCAGTATAGGTTTAAAAATACCTTTATTCCAGGTGCTACAAAGTATTACTTCCTACATCTCCCAGCTTTGCATCAGGGACCAAGGATTCAGTAGTGTAGCACTGCTACTTCAGTAAGAAGCTATGCTTTCTTTGAAATTAACAAACATCTTTACTCTGAATATGTTGATTTGTGCAGTTTAAGGGTGCGCATGCAGCAAAGCCATCCTAAATCAAATATTAAAGCTGTTTAGCTGACATTTAAAAGCCCGAATTTCATAGTGTTAGATTAAGAAATGCTTTTTCTTCCATTTTTCATGAACATAGACATTATATAAAAGGTTTTTTTTGGCAAGGATTATTTAAAGGTAATGGAATAATGTGCAGACCATGACTCCTGCCCCTTGATTCCTGGGAGTCATGTTCCCTTCTTTAAACGTAGTGTACAGTATAAAGAACAGTGATGGCTAAAATCTAATGTATAATCAATAGCGCAACAGTGAAACTATTCAGGCTGAGCAATGCATTATATCAGAAGGTTTCACTGATGGCATGATAAGAATTATGTTGTTCAAACTATTACACACACACACACACACACACATACACATACTTAGAGACACACAGACAGCTGCATTTGCAATTTTTTTTAAGCACTTAAGTCTGTAAGGCCCGGCTGGGTTCATGCCATATCTTCGCCGAATACTAAACATGCTAAACAGAAAAGTTGTAACCCTTTTGTTCAAACGAACAAAAAAAAACCCCACTAAACTTACGATTCTGTCATCTGTCCTTTTGTGCAATTTGTACTTTGATACACACAATCTGTTCTGAGTCAATATACTTTTAATTTCTCTTCCAGAGGCATTTTTGGGGAAAAAATGACGACTGAATAAATAATCCACCTCGTTCATGTTCATAATACCTGCGACTGTATTTCATGACTGTATATCATGACTGCTGATAATGTGCTACAGATGATTCAGGCAGCTTTTCACTCTGTGTAATCACCTGCCAGCGCTGTCACTGATAGGCTGCTTGAATCTACAGTCTGAGCTAGAAAGAAATCAGCCCCAGCATTGCTTCTACCATTCTGTCTATTTTCCTTACGACCACTGGTGGCGCTGTTGCGCTTGGCTCCACAAAAGTCCAAAATAATCCACATTAAGACATTGTTAGCAGCAAATAATCTGATATGGATGCAAAAATTAAACTTTATATTGTTAAGGGAAGGGGGCATAGCCTTTCCAACCAAATTATATGACGAATAGCATACTATATTATGCAGCCTGTTGAATGTATTGTTTGAATGTAATAATACGATAGGCCCTAATACCCAGTTAACCTAGACAGGCTAGTAATAATAAACTGCACTTCACAGTATACTTCTCTTCTAGTATACATAAGTATACCTGCACTAGTGTAGTAATTTAGATATATTGTACTGTACATGATCCAGGCAAAATTATGTTGCTGGTCTGGTTTTATTCCCATCTTTCTACTGGACTTTTTTCAAGCTCTGGCATGGTACAACTATTTTTTGTTATTATTTCTGCTATTACATAAAAGATAAATGAGCCTGTTTCCCTTTAGGAGACTGATAAATTGTGTAAACAGCTGTCATTGGTACATCTTGTACATGTTGTAATTGTTATCCATGAGGAGTTTGTTTTTTTTTCTGATGATCTGGGGGTCAGATTCCAGTCAGATAAGAAGGCTATCTAGTCCAGACTGTAGCACCTGAAGCTGTTCCTAGATTGTAACCAATATATATGAGAGGGGACATAGATATAACAAGATGTAGCGCAGTTTAGCTGTCTTGCTCTTCCTCAGCACAAAGTTTGCCCTCCTGTAGCGATGGAATGCTCTGCAGATGCTATTATCACAGAGGAGCTCAGGCCTCCTCCTGTGAGTTATTATCTAACCTATGAATGACGTCTATCTCCGTTCCGTTGGCCAGTGGAATCTGAGTGTGACTGCTGAGTACAGGGTCATTGGCTAAGAGAGACCTCTGAACTATGTGTAGACCAGCAGGGGTCTCAGAACAACAAAGTCGCAGCCCATGTGCTAAAGTTTCTGCAGCGGAGAGGACATCTAATCTAATCTACAACTGGACATCAGATTATTATGATAAAATCTACACTGGGATAGTATACACAGTATGTGTAATGATTCTGAGTAGTGCATATCTGAATTTCAGGATTCCTTTCACCTGTAACAGCTAAAATAATAATAGATAGATAAACAAATAAAGAAATAGGCTTAACAAACTAGTATTCTGTTCAAAAATGTGGTATTTTGAGTAGTTTTTATATGTCAGAGATCGTATTCTTCTTATATCACAGTGATTTGCCAACGATTACAATTTTAAATATTATTAATGAACGACACGTCTCACTTTTTAACTGTTCACATGTAATGTTATGGAAAGTCTGCCAGACTTGAGTCTTTCCAGTTTCTGCGGGGTTTTTTTTTGTCTCATTAACTTCAAGAGAGAGAAAAAAGTGAGGCTGGTGAGGAAATGACTGTTTATAGCTACTATAATGTAAGTGATAACAGGAACTAACTCCTGTGCTGGGAAACTTACAGACTTTTACAAACTGCTGAGACTCCTTCCATAATTGTTAAATAAATGTCTCCAAACAGAAAACTTCAACGATTATACTGTACATTTTCTTATATTGTTATATAACAACACATTTTGAATCCATTTATTATTATTCTTAGATTATGTGGAGCGTCTGCCATACAAGTCCCTGTGAATGAGGTGTTATAGGAACGATAACTTATTAGAACAAGCTCATTAATATAATCCCATCATCAATGTTACAGTATAAATATTCAAATCCCTGCTGCTATAAAAATTAATCAACACCTTTTCATTCGAGAATTCAACTGCGCTGTGGTAAAAGACTATGTCATAGCTCATGCCAGATGTAAAACGCCTTCCCCATCCCTGCTTATATATTTGCTTTTCTAATAAATTAGTATTTCCTTGTTGCTTAGCAACAATGTATTAAAGATTAATAATGTTTACTTTAAGAAAATTATATATATATTTTCTCTTTTGGAGGTGACTGGACACTTTGCTTGAACGTTTTGGTCTGATTTCTCCAAAAGCAGCCTGATTAGGTTAGGGTCATGTGACTAATATGATTTTAATATTAAAATCATGATTAAATCTAACAATTTTCAACCAATTGTTTTATTGCACTTTATCATTTTAAATCAGTAAAAAAAAGCCCTTTTCATATTACAAGTTTTTTATTTTCTCAAATGGTTACACTTTGAAATTAAAATATGAAAATATGACTCCCAATCAAGTGGATACTTTAAGTGCTAAATATGAGCAAAATTGTTCTCATAAATAAAAAAATATATATCAATTTAAAAAACAGTCTCTACTATTATGTTGGTATGCTAAACAATATCACTTTCAATTATGATTTACTGGGAAACCAAAACCCTTGATCCCAATTAAAATACAATTACTTGTGCAGCTCTACTTATATAGCTCAAGAAGTGCTCACCTTAGTATCGAGGACAGACATGATCTTCTCCTTAGCTTCTTTCACATCGTCCCTTTTCCCACTTACTTTGATATGTGGATCTGCAAAGCAGAGAATGAACAGGTGACATTAACAATCTGAACATTGTAAGTTAACTTCCTACCACTGGTCTTCACCATGTCACATTGTTTTGTGTGTAGTTATTTAATAATATGAACATTACTACATTACTGCGAAAACAGCACAATAATTGCATCCTTCTGTGATTCTGCTTTTCATCCATCAGGTCTGAAAGTTGTTTGGTACAGAGTTATATGAACAATGTTGAGCTGTTTTAGCTAAAGCCAGGCTTTTATTTCTGTCATTATAACTAGCCGTTCCTAGTCCCTGATGTCAAACAGAATCTCGTTGTGTTAGCTAAGTTTCCATTACTCATTCATTATACAAAAGTTTCACACTTGCACTTAAATGTAGAGTACAGAACTTTCGTGCCATGTTATGAAGCTGGCTTTGCTAACCATCTATCAGTGCTTGTTTTTTTTAAATCAGTTAGTCTCACAAGCTAGGCTTCTAGCTTTTACTAGATCTAATACTAATCTCGAATCTGGTACTTTTTGTCAATGAACACAGCCAAGAACTGCACTTGAATGACATGACCAAACACTAGACATTTTTCCCCTAACCTGTGAGCAAACATGCGAGATTATATTGTTTACTCATCATTAACTACTTCAAACAAAACCTTTTAATAACTTTTACAAATGTTTTCAGTCCAGTGACTATATCTTGCTCAAAGAAGCCTATTATGACACAGTATTCAGAAGTTTTTTCTTGCAAATGTCACAGGCATTTAGACAGCCTGTCAGTTTCCACCTTCAAAATTCTGTAGCCTGTGGCCAGAAAAGTGTACAGAAGATATCATACGCTGTGTGGTCTGTGAATGGAGCATCTAAGGCTCAGACTATCTATCAGCAGACGTTTTCTTGTACTTTGAAAATAGAAATATTTCTGAAGTCACAATGGCAACCACCAAATTAAAATTAAGAGATGAGAATAAAGGCAAGGCTTCATTTTATGCTAAAATGACCTCCATCGTGCATACTGCGGCCACTGAATTTAAACATTCATTTCATAATGATGGCTTTCAGTGCCAAAGGCAATGAGAAAAAAAAACATGCTGAATTGCTGTGCGACACAGAGGCGGATTCCTCCACCACAAAATCCTGCAGAACAACAGTTCGCTGTGATTAGGTGGACCCTGAAAAGGGAGCTTGCCTGAATGCGGCTCCGGCTGCTTGTCGTGCATTGGTCAAATGACAGACTATTAGTTAGCCGCTACTGACCTTGGTTTAACTGCATGTAATGCAACCTTTTTCTGTGGTCGAACTCAAGTGCTCACTAGAGGTTTCTCTGTTTGCACTGTGGTACAGGAGGAACTCGGGAGAAAAGCGAAAATCAAAAAAAAGTGTATTAAATGGCCAGTTTCATATTGAGGGCTAATTCACGGTGGTGTAAGTAGTAGGATTACACGAACGTAAGATGTCTCACTTTACGTTTTTAGCCATAATTCTTCTCAGCGCTCTGTCCTTGACTGGCATGATCTTGAATTGAGTATAATAGAATACTGGAAAGTGGCTGGTGGTTTTTCCACAATTACAAAAACAAAGCTTGTCTAGATAGTATACCCAGGCACCAGCCAGGCGGTCTAGTTACTCATGCGCCAAGCAGCTCAAGAGTCATATCACTATTCATACAGATGTGAGACGTTTGGGAGGATTTCTGCATTTGTCGCATGAATGTCATCCAATAATAACAAAAAACATAAAGGCAGTTTTATTTAACAAACTACATGTTCAACATTTTACAAGCCCAAATATTCATAAAACTACCGTGAAAAGTATGTAATAAATAAACATATGAGAACTACTTTATTGGCACTAACATCAGCCACATGCTTTCAGTAGCTGTTGATCAGTTGGAATGTATTTAGTATGTATTTTTCCATTCCTCTGGTCAAAACTGTTTCAGTTTACTGCACGTTTTTTGTACACTCTTGTCAGGCCCGCTTTGGAGCACACCAGTGTTCACACCATTTCACTGGGATTGCTATCAGGACACTGACTCAGCCAAAAAAAATAATAATTATATTGTTCTGTTGTTGATTTACTTCTGTGTTTTGGGTCAGTGTTGTATAACCAGTCTTAGATCACAGACAAATTGTCTGAATTCTGCTACAGAGTTTGGAATTCATTGGTCCCGCAGTGATCTAACCCTGAGCCAGTGATGCATTTCCACACTCTCTAAATCATTCTTCACTCTTAAGACAAAGTTTTGGTGTTTGTTTGCATTTTTTAATGCAGGATTTTGCCAAATGATTCACTTTTTGTGCTCTGGAAAATCTAGCTGGATGTTAGTAAACTTGAACTAGATGTATCTTTTTGTTTTGTTTTTAGTGTAGTTTGCACTGGTCGCAATGGAAATATCCAATTATACACCATATGGCCAAAAGTTGGACCTGACCATCACACCCATATTGCTAACCATCTATCAGTGCTTGTTTTTTTTTTAATCAGTTAGTCTCACAAGCTAGGCTTCTAGCTTTCACTAGATCTAATACTACTCTCTAATCTGGTACTTTTTGTCAATAAACACAGCCAAGAACTGCATTTGAATGACAGGACCAAACACTAGACATTTTTCTTCTAAGCTGTGAACAAACATGCGAGATTTTATTGTTTACTCATCATTAACTACTTCAAACTAAATCTCACATCTGACCATCACATCCATATGTGGGCCTTCCCCAAACTGTTGCCAAAAAGATGGAGGCACGATTGTATAGAATGTCTTTTATGCTGAAACATTACAACTTCCCTTCAAGGAACTAAGAGGCCTGAAACATGTTCCAGCATGACAATGCTCCTGTGCAGAAAAAGAGTCCATGAAGACATGGTTTGCCAAGGTTGGAGTGGAAGAACTTGAGTGGCCTGCACAGAGCCCTGACCTCAACCCCACTGAACACCTTTAGGATGAACTGTAACACCGAGTGCGCCCTAGACCTTTTCGCCCAACATCAGTACCTGACCTCACTAATGCTCTTGTGGCTGAATGCAAGCCTTCCCAGAAGAGTGGAGGTTATTATAACAGCAAAGGAGGGACTAAATCTGGGGTTTTGCCCACACAGTGTACATTTCTTATGACTGATATTAGAAGGATATCTTATTAAGCTTAACCCATTTTCGTGTAAATGCTGCAACCATCACATGTACTGCTGGCCTGAAAACATAGCCAAATTTACAAGACAAAACTATTCTGCAATTGGTGCATACAAAAAATAGAGCTAGGCCAGGTCAGATGTAAAGCTACACCACCTCTAGTCTTGCCAACATCAGGCCACTGGAAAATAAAGTGGAGGAGATCAGACTTCCTCTGCAATGTGAAATAATCTTAATGACTGTTGAGCCTTAATTTCCACAGAGACTTGTTACATCCTACAAGGCGAAATAATCTCCTGAACCCTGTCTATCCTTTTTGTTGGTTTACTCCAAGTTGATTAAAAAAAATTAAGTCATCACATATGACTGTAAGGATATGACGCAGAAATAGTTCTCTATGATTGCTATAAATGTTCAAATTGGAGTATGTTTGGAGATGTTGCTGCCAGGGAGGTTAAGCAAATATTGCAGAGTGTGCAATGCTAGTCACAGCAAATGTGAGAATGACGTTATAGGTAAGTCTCTGCTTAATCCTGGTCTGGATCATGGTGGATCTGGAGCCTACCCCAGGAACACTGAGCACAAGGTAGGAAAACACTCTGTATGAGAGAGCAGTCTACCTCAGGGCATCTCACTCATTCATTCCTTCATTATTAGCAATCTTTTTATCCTGGTTAGGGTTGTGGTGGATTCAGAGCCTTTCCCAGAAACACCGGTGGCAAGGCATGGACACACCCTGAATGAGACGCCAGTCAATCGCGGGGCACCATGCACACACATTCATACACTCATTCATACATAGGGGCAATTTAGAATTGCCAAACCACCAAACTGCGTGTTTTTGAGAGGTGGGAGGAAACTGGAGAACCCAGACAAGCCCCATGCAGACACAGGGAGAACATGTAAAACTCCACATAGACAAAGTTTAGGATTGAACCCTGAAGCCTGAAACTGTGAGGCAGTAACACTACCTACCACACCACTGCTCCACTTGCAAAGCCAATAAAGACATTTCTTATAAATAAATAAATAAATAAATAAATAAAATCGAATAAAAAAATGGATAAAATTGAGTTATACCAGAAAATTTTAATCAGATGACTATGGAGAAAAACGTATCCAAAATTACGGTAGGCATCTGGTGAAGATAAGGCATCGATAGAGATTGAAGGTTAAGGGTTCAAAATGTGGCAAACAATATAATTCATAACAGACTCTAAAGCAAAAACATACATATCAAATCAGTGGAAGACTCTGCCAAAAAAAACCCCAGCACATTTTCTGCATATTTGGATATTTTTAACAGAGAACTAGCCATTAAAGCTTCCCCCAAGAGAAGCTAGCACTTAAACTGCCCACAGCCGAAATGAGCATGAGCCAAGCTGCAGGTCCTGACGACATCCCTAACCCAGTTCTACAAATGTGTGCCAGCTACCATATGCACACTGATACTTGTAAAAAAAATGGTCAAAGCATTTTTGCTAGCATTAATGACATCAGTATGAAAATGATTTACACCATTAAAAAAGAACGTTTGAAGGATTCTTCAAGGGAATGAAGAATCAAGGAAAGACATAACCTTTTAGATTTCCCTCAGAGGATCGAAGAACTTTTAAGGATTATTAAATCTCTTTTATAAGAGCGTACAGAATACAGAGAAAACCCAAAGAACTTAAGTGTGCTAAATCCACCAGTTTAGGAAACATATTTTTTTTTCCAGAATGCTCTGAAGCTACATGTGCTCCTCTTCCCCATAGCCATTATTTCACTCTACATATATTAGAATAAATAGGTAATATAGGTAGGTAATATATTTTAAATCTCTGCACTCATTCACTTTATAGGATGTTACTGGTAATGTCTAACTGTTTTTAAGATTGTATGTGACTGTGTGTCAGATAGTGACATGGTCATTACTAATTTTATTAATGTATAGAATATATGTTTTTTATATACATTGCTTTTGGTTCACATTGAAGTTGCTGGGAGTTGATTCCAAAAAGAGTCGATTCCCTGATTCCAAGCATTGGAAACAAAGAGTCAACCGCAAAGCTTTGGAGTCGATTCCATTCTACTTGTGGAAACATAGCAAGAAAAATAAGCATCCAACTGTTTCAGCATCCAACTGTTTCAGCTTGGGTGTCTGATTTGGTTGACATAATCACTTGATAATATTTTCATGCCATGAGAGACTGTCTGATAAATGTTAGTAATGTTGTATTGCAAGTATTGATGCAAGTATTGAGTTCTGTTAGTTGACTGAAATGATGGAAAGAAATATTAATTCTTTTTGATATTTTGTATATTTTTTTTAAAGAATCCAACTAATCAATTAATCAGAAATTATCAAAATATTTGTTACTTGCAGATCTGCTTGACTTGAGACTCGGGTTCATTGTCACTCTCTTGATGATTCTATGGTCCTGAAACTGAACTCGTGGAAGCCAAATTTTTTAGAAATGCTTTTATAACCCCTTTCCAGTGACCTTCACCAGCTTTTCTTCTGAGATCCAATGAATTCTCTTTTCATCGGGCCATGTTGCACTTAAACAGAATTCTGTTGTAAAAAGCACAAGGTGTGGGCGGCTCAAGTCCACACATGAAACCTATTAAAGTTAGCCATCTTTCAAAAGTTCATTATCCTAGAGGTTCATTTTTCCAGCATTGGCCTTGAGTGTTCCAACCGTTTACAAAAAGCTTTGGCAATAAGAAGTTGTTGTGTTGACTAAATACAACTGTCTTCAAATATGGACAAATACTATATTACACTGTAAGAGTCATTCAGAATCAAATCCATGCCTACAGAGTACACAGACTTGATATCAACATACATAGAAGTGGAGTTGAGGAAGGAATGCACTGGATTTGTTTGAACACAGCAGTGTATCTCAGGTAGGGAGATGCCCTTACACACTCCCAGCCCTGTCACTACACAAGCAGCTTTAAAAAATAGGCACATCTGGAGCTGCTAATACAACTCCAAAACACACTAGTCTACCTCCCCACCTAACTGCTCCCCCATGCACAGCTGGTTTTGATAATTGTTAATGACGGCGAGAGGCACATCTGTCCAAATAAAATCCACAGAACGTTTACTTTGAGCTAATTTCAGGTGCATTTTTGGAATGTGAGTGGAGGACAAAAATGACAGACTGACATGTCTCTGACATGAAGTCAGTCATACAGCACGGTTGCCTAACACAGATTAGAGGAGAATCGTGCTAGAAGTCCGGCTACTGCTGCATAACAGAACAGGAGCCAGTTGCGCCAGCTGAACTACACTAAAATTTGAGCATAAGTCAGGGTGTAAAGTCAATCCTAATCCATACGTTAAAGAGTAGTTAGTTTAATTAGTTTATATCGCACAGAGTGATTTATTTCACCATCACCAGCCAATCAGAAAGACGATCCGGCATAAACAGGAAGCATTACATCCACAATTAAGACACAAGGAAGTGGTTAACATTTTTTTCAGTGTAATATATTCACTTATATAACCATAGATAAGTGAATAAAATAAAAAAGGGATTCTCATAAATTGATGATTCAATTTATCCATCTTATGTATTTGTATTTTATACTGATATGAGCTTGCTCTGTTCTGCTGCTTGGGCTCTTGTGCAACAAATTTAACGCCATTTTAGTAATGAACCACAGCAACAAATACAGCACATGCTTGCAAAATTAACCTGCACTGAATACAATAAACAACAGTATAATATTACACTACTGGTAAACTTTTTTCAATATTCTGTGATGTATACTACCTTGCCAGGATCTAGAATTGATTGATGACATTTTGCACTACAGAGAAAAGAGCTTACTACACTGACTGATTGAAAAATAGCCTATTTGTAGCATTATAATGCCTTAATCATAGACTATAACTACTGACGTGAAGAAATTCTCCAATAAAAATGGATTTATAGGTTTACTCTGCACCTGGCAGCACAGAACCACTGAGAAGTTTTGTTTATGGTGAATATTGCATCTATTATGGGGTAGAACTCATTTTTAAGTTATAACTTAAATATTACTTGTTGCATTTTTTAGTAGTTTGTAAACTTGAACGTAGTGGCCATTTTACATTCACACTCAGCTATAACAGAACTTATGTTCAGCTGGGGCAACCAGCAATAGGCCTCTTATTTACTCCATAGGTGGCGCTGTGTGCGCTGTGTGTAAATGGGGTATGTGTTAATCAGAGAGCAGTGTTTTAAAGGCTCTCAGCTGTTTGGAGTGGCCTCCATGCTGGATTATGTCATGCACACTGGGGCCCAGCTAATTCTCATAGTGCCACTGCTGGCACTGCTTGAAAAA
>CM040465.1:6846797-6893387 GCA_022758105.1 Pangasianodon gigas | reverse complement strand
ATGAGTGAATAAGCTACAGTATTGGGTTTGTATGTGTGAATGAATGAATAAGTTACAGTATTGGGGTTGTACGTGTGGATGAGTGAATAAGCTACAGTATTGGGTTTGCATCTGTGAATGAATGAATAAGTTACAGTATTGTGGTTGGAAAAATAAAGGTCTTACTATGTCCTAAACTTTCTGTTCTCTAATTTTAGAATCCTGATGTATTGCATTAATCACCCCCGAGCCGGCATGTTTGGAACCAGCACCTTGAACAACAAACTAAAAAAATGTGACTTTCGCACACTGCGTGTGACCGAACAGATGTTCCTCCTGAGCTTCGCAAAAACAAAATGCACTCACGCACGCTGGCAAAATTCACAGCATCCCAGACATATTTTTCCTCCACCAGAGAGTAGTGAAATTACGCCCATACTTCATTAAAGACGGTTATGATTATATCTACACCAAATGACTCTATCTTTGAGTCACACAGCGGCTACGCTCTGCCAAAAGGCAGGAAGCTGTTCCGTTTTTTTTTTCCCACATGCTTTGTGTTGCTGCATTGTCATTAAGAATGAAAGTTTTCAGATTCATTCTGTTTTGGAGTCTTTAAAACTCACATCACCTCTACATCTGAGAAGCAACCAAGGAAATATTTCTGGAAGGCCTCAAGGGAGACGAGTGAAGTTTCCGGTGGGCCTCCTGCGAGACACTCAGTGTTTATTTCAGTTGTAAATGCTGCATACGCATGTGATTTCTGGCTTTTGACCCTGCACCTAATGGCCACCATGTCCTTCAGTAAACACTTAAGCAATGAGCTGAGCAGTTCACCATCAATGCACTACTACATGTGGATAAACTATTTGTGGCCCATAATGTACACTTTTAAAGGTGCCAAAAATGCTAATAAGAACATCCTAGCAAGAATACAGAGGAAAAAATAATAATGTTACCACAAAAACCCGTAGCGAATGTTGGTGGATGAGACAGCTGGTTTTTCCCTAGGTGATGATGTACTCCAAGTAAGAAAATAGCAATGTGTGACCACCAATAATAATAAAACACTCTTCCATTTTTTAAACTAAACAAGTAGTCCATAGTGCTGCCTTCGTGTTTTCTTTTGGTTCAGAAAAGACCCATGATTTCATAGGTCAAAGTTCACCTAGATAGGATCAGCATGAAGCCAAAGTAACTGCTAGCATGAGGAAATCTGCATCTTTCACTTCCTGAGTCCATTCCCCTTGAATTTGGTTTTATTTGCATTTTATCTGACCACATTTTAGCAAAAAAATTGTAAAAAAGAAAAATTGTAGAAAATTGTAGTTTCCCATAATGTAGAAGCAAGGGAAGAAAAATCGTAATTGCTAAATTACGGCTAAATGGTAGATGTTGGCACCTCTGCACTTTAGAACAATCCAAAACAATAATGTCATGATTAGCCATTGAATTTGAATGATATAGTCTGGAACTGCGTATTCATCTCCTGTGATGAGAACCAGGTTTATTAGAACAAGAACGGCTCCTTTAAACCAACCATAAATTCCAGTGTCTTCCCCATCTGGTGTCACAGCAAAGCTTCATTGTGTGCCCTTTAGTACCCTGTTTTCAGAGCGAGCAATTTATTTGATCTGGTTTAAGAAAAAGCGAGGTGATCGCCGTCTAAAAAAAAATCTGCTGACAAAAAGACCCAAAGGTCTTCATTATAGGCAACAGACCTTAAATTCCCCCTGGGCTAACAGGACCATCTAGTCAGTGGCATACCAGATCACAGAGCTCCAGCAGCCTAGCACGATTTGCCATGGAAATAGCGACGCATTCGGCGGCCATGCCGTGTGGGCCAAGCGAGGGGAGCTGCAGAAATGGTACGCTTCGGATTTGTTTTTCCAGCTGCTGCACCCCTGCACTAAGACCTGTTCTGCGCCCCTTGTAAATCACTCCATACAAGTAAACACTGATTTATCAACGGCTTCAGATTGGATTGGCCCGCGCAAGACAGGAGGAGAGAAAAAAAAGAGAATGATCAGTTTTCTATTCAGGATTCATGAGTGAGTGGATGCTTGGTCCAGAGTGCAGTTAAAATAATGATATTCTGGATGGATTCAGTTCCGTTCTCTGATTCTGTGATAACAGAACTTTGTAATGGTTCCCATGCGTTTGACGTTTTTCAAATTCTTTTTGCAGAAGGATCTAAATTCTCAAAACAGGGCTCTACTGCTTGTCTGTGGATTTATTGTTTATACTCTTGTATAGCAATACATCTTTTTAAAAATACTCAATTACTCTTATCTTCATCTTAATCTCATCTTCATCAATAGGAGAAACATTTATGAAATTTTGGCATTAACATTATGGCACGTAAAATCTTTTCAAATATTTTTGAGATTTCTTGTCAGATGAGTGTGAAATTCAAAGATGGAGGAAATGTGACAGGGTCTAAAATCACCTTAGTTACAAATACGAATTATGTTTTCATGTTTTTATGCTTTTTTTTCTAATAAAAGGGTCTTTCGTGCTCATTTAAGATGTCATGTTGAAAAAAATAATAATAAAATCTTTTAATAATAATTCTAAATGGGTAATTTTTACAACAAAAAAAAAAAAAGGCACCAGGACTATGCCCCGTGTTACAACAATGTTACTGTTATATTTGCGGTATAGGCTTTTATTGCGTTATTGCTGAAGCCACCGATAATCAAGGCATATTATGCAGACTTTATTCCTAATGCACAACTAAATAGAAAGCATAAACATGCATTTTCATAAATGTTAGGCTTTGCATCTGGGGTTTGGCCAGTGAATCTGAGAACAATCCTTCTGTCATGTCCTTCATAGTTACAGCAAACAAAAGGTCTGGAGAGTTTCCCATTTTACAAACTGTGGTTTTAAATTGCTTACCGCTCCATCAGTGAGCTAGGAGAATAATGCAAAAAGTACTTTGACCTCAGAAAGTGAGAGGAGTAAATAAGCGTTGGCCAACAACGCCTGAATAGGCTAATTTTAGACTGCGATAGTAAATTATGCTTTGACACAACAAGGAGCACAAATTAGAGCCAAACTAGAAACTCACCAACATCATTCAGCTGTGCAAGGCAAAAATCTTGATGAAACAAAGTTTTTGTTGTTTTAGATTTAGATATAACAGTGTAACAGAATATAGCACCATACACATAATTTTATAGGTGTCCCTGTAGTGGGTCTGTCTTTGATTAACCTGAGCCAAAAATCCATTTCATGTTAGTTCTTTTTTTTTTGTTGGGCTGACTGAAACTAAACTTGGACAAGTTTTTAACCGTGATACTGTTAACAGTGCATCCAATCTGGCAACCTGAAGTCATTACCTGATCCGTATCTCTGCCCAATTTACACAGCACATGTCTGCTATGGCATGTCTGCCAGGTTCGAACCTGAGCTCGAGTGAATGTCTGGGCAGCCCATATTCTCCCTGTGACGGTGTGGGGTTTCTTCTTGCTTCTCTGGTTTCATCCCACCTCCCAAAAACATGCCGGTAGTTGGATTGGCTACTCTAAATTGTCCCTAGGTGTGAATGTGTGTGCCTGTTCCCTGGGATGGAGTGGTGTCCAATCTAGGGTGAATTCCCATGTGGCACCTAGTGCTCATTTCTGACACTGCCTGATCTGTGCTGCGTCTTTGTAAACATTTTACAGCAGTGTCTAATGAAAATGTGTATCACACAAGATTTGGGCTAACTTCTTTTTAATTAATTGTAATTGAATCGGGGGCAAGGTGGGCTTAGTGGCTGGGGTTGGGAGTTTGAATCCCGCCTCTGCCCTGTGTGTGCACGCTGTTTGCATGTTCCCCCTGTGCTTCGGGAGTTTCCTCCCCCAGTCCAAAGACTTGGCTGACTGGCATTTCCAAATTGTCCATAGTGTGTGAATGTGTATGTGATTGTGCCCTGCGATTGGTTGGGCCCCAGGGTGTCCCCTGGGATAGGCTCCAGGCTCCCCTGCGACCCTGTGTAGGATAAGCGATATGGAAAATGGATGGATGTAATTGAATCATATGTAGGATATCAGGTACTTGTGTATTAAATTTGTAATATTTTGAACGTATAAATTCATTTTTACATAGTCCACTAGGCTTAATATTATCATTAGACATGATGGAAAAATGTGGGCCTGCATATTTCAGGTTTATAAGCCAGTGGGCATCATGTACTAGCATACAAGATACATGAGATTATGTAATAAATTTGCAGATTACATTTATTACACATTGCAATGCTGAAGGATAAAGGGAAGAAAAAAAGGCAGGAAAGTAAATAAGTGGGAAGTGGAAAGCATGTTGTTAGCGATTGCTGAGGTTTGTGGCAAGGGCCTGGAATGTTCCACAGTTGACGCAGCACCATTGTATTAAATGAAAAATCCACCCTGAACAACTTGCATACTGGTCTTCATAATTAACATGTGATCTTCAATTGTGTGTCCAAGTTATATTTTGTAATAAAAAAAAAATAGTTTAAATTTATTTCTTCTACATGTTGGTCTCTTTTCACTTTAGTTAACGGTTTCCTACATTACCCACAATGTGGTATGACTACCCGGTGATAGTGGCAAAATTATCTCTACCTAAAGATGGCAATGCGGCAGCACTTTAGTCCTTTTATTCCTATCTCATCTGGATACTCTTATAGCAGCATTGCATTCTGGAACTTTGAGTCCAGCATTCTCTGTCTCCACTATTTCTAAGCTGGATTTTCTGTTAATATGACGTTGCTGGAAAAGAAGCTCTTGTTCCTAACAGCGAAAGCTGAACATTATCAGTTATATTTGAGATCACTGAAATATTTTTGTCTATTGAACAGCATTGTAAATGTTCTAGCAAATTCTCCACAACTGCTAAATTCTCAACAAATTAGCACCAGAATTGCTAAACACAACACAAATATTTCACGCATATTATCAGCATATTGAATGTGTTTCAGGGTGGACATTTCCTCTGAGGACCCCACCGGACACTGTGGACAGTGCGAAGCCAGACAGAGGATTAGAATAGTATAAATGAATAGAGAAGCACATTATGGTTTAGAATGTGGGGAGAAATCTCTGCTCAATGTCTTATTTTTCCTACAGCTGCTACACAATAAGGTCTGTTGAGAATCAGTTGGAGCTTTACAGTGTAAATGAGTTAAACAGACGAGCGGTTCCAGAGTTACCCAGCATCACCTCGGAGTGTGTGGAATGGAATGCATCCTCCTGAGACACATAAGTGTGCAGCTGGCAGCAACTCCACTGGAACTGGTATGCAAATATTTCAGGCAGCAGATCGTCCTTGTTTGTGCCTTTCAAGTGATTGGACATATGATCATATCTGATCTGATGGCTTTTTGGCTGATCGGAATAGTTGCGACAAGCAAAAAGTCAAGGTTCTAGCTGAACGTGAGACTGTGGAGACTTTGAAGAAGCTGAGAATCATCTGCTGTAAATTAGTAATGACAATAATGATGAGCCTGAGCCTTGAAGAGCTTTTAGTCACTGGAGTATGCTCGGATTTAGTGAATAATGTTCTAAGTAGCCACTGTTGGGCCTTGGGCAAGGAGCTTAACCATAATCCTCTCAACTAATGGCTTTAATTGTATTCTGACTCACTTGGTAAGTCCCTTTGGATAAAGCATCTGCCGAATAAATACATGTAAAATGTTGACAGAGCATTTTCTACACCACAATTCAAAAGTAAACCTACCTGTTTTGTTCAACAGTAGATGTTGGCTATATATGTATGTTGGCTATATATATATATATATATATATATATATATATATATATATATATATATATATATATATATATATATATATATATATATATATAGTACATGTGTTAAACACTAAGAAAAGCAGGGTGAACATGTGCCATGTGCCATCCAAACGTCTGTCGTCACATCTCACAAACACCAGGGATAAACAATATGTCAAAGCCAGGAGAGTGTTTTGCTCCGGAGACAACATTGCTGGACGTTTGGCCTTGATAAGCTGCACGCAGGCTCGTGGTGAACCTCCTACAACACAGCGGAGCCCCCAGGGGACAGGGGAGTGCGACGAAGCGCCTGGTGCAGACCACATGTCTGAGGCTCTGCATATGTTTTCCATCCTTAATTAGCTGGGATGCTTGCCACATTCAGTCACCAGATAACGGCAAAAGATTATGTAAGGTTCGTTCGTCAGAGCAGCCAATGCCCAGGGCTGGCGGCCAACACGAGAGAACGTGCGGTGGAATTTGAATGGCCTCTGACCCAGCCATGACCTCCTGCTTGCAGAATGAGTGTGTAAACTTGGGTCAGATTTTAGAAAACGAATATAAGCTGCGTTTGGGAAAACATGACCTATCTTTGCTAGGAGGTCATCGATTGCTGTATAGCTGTATAATGACTCGTATAACAACATGTAGAATTCATTCTGTTGCATAATTAGGGATAAACTGGCACAAAGAATTACCAAAAAAGTGAAAAAATTATTGTCTGCTGTAAATCTCATTAAGCTAATAGCAATGTGGCATGTATGTGCAAGCTGTTCTGCCTTCAGGATAGCTATTGCAAAACGTTTTCAGTATAAAGACAGCCGAAACTGAGATAACACGCAAAGCATCATAGTAAGGTGCCAAGATGATGCTGGTGCTGTTTACTAAAGACATTTTTTCCCATGTAATACTCTGATAAGGTGAAATGTTCTTAAAAGAAGTGGAATTTGTTCGGCTTCAGCCGTAAGTAAGGAACGGCCTGGAGTGTGTGCGCACACGCTTGCATTTATAGTGTTTTTGTTTGAACTGTGAAACTATTACTAAATGTGTGACAGTCTGGGAAACCCGTCCATCACTGTGGCTGAATTCTGGCAGGCAAAAAAGACCAAAGAAATCAGGCTTTGGCCAAAATTGGGTTTTTCTGCTTGTAACACACTTTGACGTGTCCCGCAGTCGGAACTCAATTATTAAATGCAATTTTCTCTGCAATTTACTCAACTTCTGGTTGAGTAAAGTTACATACAAAAAAAGAAGTTCAGGAATGTCTGTAGATTTCGGAACTATATATACATATATATATATATATATATATATATATATATATATATATATATATATATATATATATAAAATGTCAAAATGTTGCCATGTGAAGGGTTTCCCAGGCTGCCACACATATAAATATCAATCTGTCCTTAACCACAGAAACCAAAAGCAGCACAGCAGCACAGTTTTGATTATGTGACTTTTTTTTTTTATGATGATTGATTTTTCAATCATAGCGACATTCAGACAGAGTTCATACTGTATATCCACACATGCAATCACAGAAAAATACAGACAGGCTCTTACCCTTCTTAGACTTGGCACCTATTTTCAACTTTGAAGGCCATGCAATCTGAGTATTGGTCTCCTCCATGACCTGTAGGAATGGAAGCCACAGACAATACATCATAATGGTTCTTTAAATACAACTGCTGCAATTACAGCATTGCTGGTTAAAGAATATTTACATAGAAACTATTTTATGGCATTTTCATACAATTAACCCATGTGGTTTTAAACAAAATCCAAAACAAAAAGGTATCCCTTGATTGTACATTAAACAGTTGTCATGCATGATATGGTTATAAGTTTGAATGTGAAATGAAAATACACTTGGGAAGCATGCTTATCTTATTACACAGATGTATCCACATTTCTAGTGCAGTACATACAATTCCTGCAAATAATAAACAGGTCTTTTAAATCAGAATTTGGGTTAGAATCCTATCCAACCAGACTCACATGCCCTCTGCATGTACCCAGGTTTGGAGTGTGTATTGAAAGTGCTTGGAATATGTTGGGCGGTGTTAAAGTGGAGCTCAGTTTAAAAATCTGTTCTGCTGCACTGGTGGCTTGCCCTTTTCATCTGTTCATAGTGGCAAGAGTGAAAGACACACATTGTGCTTGGCATACGGCTTTGCATTCCAACCACTTGACTTCTGCTGTTGGAATTAAAAAGTCAAGAGTACGGCCACTTAAGAGGTGATTAATAACTAACCACCAACTTCCCATCATGAGCTGCGAAAAAGAAAATCTGCATTCCACTGGAGTCTCTGGTTTACATATGAAGTCATTACAATATCTAGGAATGGACATTTTTCCAAAGGGCAAGAAATATTCTAAGCAACCTTCATCAGAAATTATTGAAACATAAACATTTTTCATAGTGCCTATTGTTTTTCCCTGATGAGCTTAATTTTCTTTCATTCCTGACTGAGGCAGGTAGTCATTTAAACAGATGACATGCTAATAAATTCTTAGGGCATTTTACAGATGTCTCTAGTGCTAGTTCTAGCGGTTTTTGAAAAAGTCAAAGAAAAAACATAGCTCTCTTTGTCACGCCACTGTGCCGCTGAAAGCTGCCAGGCCTGCAGTGCTGTGGCTCGGCATCACCCAATAACACATGTCCAGCTGAAAGAGGGAAACGTCCTCCAATTAAAACAATCCGAGCTGAAACGTTTACAGTAAAAAAGCCAAACTGCTCAGTTCCTTTCTGGAAACGAGGGATTTATTAGAGGGCAGGAGTAAAGAAAAAAGTCCCTCTGAATTTTTTCAGCATTACAAATGGGTAGAAAGTCACCCACAGCAATCAGAAGAGGAAAGTCATAGAAGCCGGGGTGTTTATGAATATGGCTTCATGTCCACCTAGCTGACTTACATGTTCAGTCACATGTTCAATAAAAGTGATGTAGGCGTGCTCTATTAACATCCAGACTTTTGCACAATCAACTGGACAGGCCAGAATCCAAATTAGAGTGCATGACCCAACCCATGAAAGATGTGATTTTTACATAACACTCTTATTTTCCTTTTCCAGACTCGTAATGTTCTCACTATGAGCCACAAAACTCGACAGATGCCATTGAAGAGGTTTCAAATGGCTCGGCCCGAGCACAAGATGTAATCGCTGTCTGAAGACGTCACATTTGTGTGATAGATTTGAGTCATGCTTCTGCACATCTTTTATGCTTCATTAGCAATCAAGAGTGTAAAGGCCAGTGCTGCCTCGGTGGCAAATTTTAACAGATGACTATGGCTCAGTATCAAACTCTATTGTGAACGCTATTCCACTCTGATGTCACTGCTGATTTTGGCAGCGCCATGCCCATGTGAGCAGCACTCCCAATCAGACCACACACACTACAGAAGAGCTAATGCAGCCACTGTGTTTTACCATGTTACACCACATAACACACACTTTTATGTACTGTAGTTATGTATTTTATGATTGGACATTTTAATAAACTCATCTAGCTGCAATACGTAGCAGCAGAAAACTCATCTAATCTCTGAATTTACATGTTATGAACTGACATCAGTCAGTTGTACACAGTTGTAAAGTATGCGCAGCTTAATGCAAGCATTATAAATCGCACAGGCTTGGAATATGATGTATTAAAAAAATCCAACACTCAACGGTTCTAAGCTGACCAAGAATCAGATTGAGAGCTACAGTAGTACATATGCACCTCAGCACACTGTGATGAACAGATTTTGGAAGGAGCTGTAAATTTTCCCACATTGTGATATTTAATGCTCCAGATGAGCTAAGTGTGAGAACTGACTGCCATGCTAGCTCTGCTCTGGCACCTGCTTCCTGCTGTAGTCCCACTGACAACAGCTGTTCCTGAGCCACCCTCGGTTCCAGAACCAGACTCGGTCAGGAGCTTAATTCACATAAACAGCCCATGGCTGTTGTTATGAAACCCGTCCGTGCAAAAAAAATTGTTCCTGTCTATTGATTCAGCTGAGTCTTTTGGGTGGGTTAACACTTAATATTTTCATCAGATTCAAAGTACACAAGGTGCAGGAACTTAAACACAAGTTGCACAAATGCACAAAGTTCATGTATCCCACAGGATGACGTGTTGGCTGGTCCACCCAGTATAATAAGCTGGAAATGAAAATGCCATGGATGTCCTAAAGGCCTTCTAAAATAAGCGGAATAGGAGGAACAGGAAGCTGGAATCACGTACACTTACCAAAAAAAAAAGATATCTCAGAAGACTCCATAAATGTCAATGAAATCAGGGAGGGAACGTATGCAAGCCAATGCATGGTGACTTTTCTTGACTAGCATATGAAACATATGCCTGAAATCTGAACTTATCATACACTTCTGGCTCGATCATCTTACTTATAGGGGCTGTTCTGAGCTGACCTGTTGAACCTTTTTAGACAAACTTTTAACATGATGATAACAGGATGATGATTCATCTAGGGCAGAACTATGTCTCAGTAGAGGTTTCTTGCCTCGCAGCCTGGTTTGATCTTGGCCTGTGTGAAGTTTCTCATGTTCTCGCCGTGTGCAAGCAGGCTTCTTCCGCATTCTAAAGACGAATGAATGATTCATCTAGAGACTTATACTTTTTTTTTTTTAAACAGGTTTGTCACTTTCAGTCTGAGTAATCATAATTGCCCAACCAGGCTACTCAGCATTTGTGACTCATATGGCTAAGAAGTACATTATTTGATGAAATATAAAAAATAAATAAATAAATCAGGCTTCTCTGGATCCAACACAGCCTTCCTAATATGGAAAACTCCCTTGTTCCATGCAAATGGTAGTGTACACGGTGACCTGATCATTGCTACATCATTGGCTGCCTCTCCCTTCCTTACAGAGGTCCTATAGGAACAGCGCTACAAAGCCCAAAAACCTCTAAACTCAGGATCCTCATGATTTAGCAGCACATTCCTTCCTATTTTTAGCTTCATGTACTTGCCTTTTTTTCATTCAGATGGCTTTCAACTGAGGAGGTTGGAGTTTAAGTCATAAATGAGAGTTAACCTACAGCCCACTCTATATTTTCGCTGTTAAAAGAAGCAGACATGACTCGGCTTTCAGATTAAAGCAAAGTCGTTAACCCTGAACATGACCTTCATATTTCACACTGGTATTGTTTATAGTAGAGCCCAGCTGTGAAGGATGATGCATACGATTAGGGCATCACAGATAGTTTAGCCAAGCAGAGGAAAAAACAAGCTTCTCACAATCAAAGTTTGAATGGGCTTATAAATAATATTCCGACCACACACATCCAGCTAGACACATATACACCCTGGTCTGAGGCTTGGGAAATAAATCCTTGCCTCCGTTGTTTCAGGATAAGCATGCATCAGAAAAAAAAGGCAAAAACAAATCCAGGCCAAGCAGAACACTTCATCACAGTGCTTAGCGGAAAGAAGGCAGACAGACAGTGAGCAAGGCCATGAGCAGTCATCTGTTCGTAGGCGTGGGGAGCGGCCTGGCCCACATCACAGGCCTGCACGACCACTGTTTCCATAGTATCCCTGTCCCAGGGAGAAGTGTGTTTTTTAACTGGCATGAGCTCTGAGCACATGCCGAGAGCCGAGAGTCTCAACCGTCATTGAGGAACTTACCTCACAGCCTGTGTACTCAGTCCAGTGAGTGGAAGAGTGTGTGATGGGACGATCCCAGTCATCAGATCACTGTTTCCATGCACACCCGTTTTATAGTACAGCGTGGATCATGTCTACATTTTCCCTTGTAGTTGGCACACAGGCTAAGTCAAATTTGATACTGCCTGATATCACTTTTGATGGATGTTAATTTGGTTGTCTTCAGTGACAGCATGTTCACTAAGCTGGGAACCATTGGAAAAACCTGATCTAACTAAACCAAAATCAAGAAAGAAAACAGCGATTCTCAGGCAAGGTACCATGGTAAGAAAATATGCTGAAAAATCAATATAGATTTCCATAGTGAATTAATATGAAAGGGGCTGTGAATTTTTAGAATTTCATATCCATTTCCAAGCCAGATGCAAATGAAACAGTAAAATTAATAACAGAAACACAGTACAATGTCAGCCTTTGTGCTACCAGGAGGAGAGTGTTTATTTGAACTGAAACAGGAAGTCAGGATTCTTTTACTTTATGAAAAACTGAAAAGCCACCATTAGATTTTCAGAGCTGTCAATTATAATATATTTATTAAAGTATATTTTGAACATGCACCGGGACACTATTAAATCCATTATTAAAAATGGAAAGAATATGGCACAACCACAACTCTATTCAGAGGAGGCCATCCACCAAATGTCAGTAAGGAGGGCAGTAGAGAAATAGCCAAGAGGCCAAGTGAAACTCTAACTGAGCTGGAGAGATTCACAGCTCATAGGTGAGAAGTTATTCGCATGACAACCATAGCCCAGACACTCCACAAAGCTGGGCTTTATGAAAGAGTGGTGAGAAGAAAGCCATTATTGAAAAAAAGCCATGTGAAATCCCATTTGGAGACTCAGACTCAAACATCTGGAAAAAGGTACTCTAGTCCAGTGAGACCAAAATCGAACATTTTGGCCTCGGCACAAAGTGCTATGTTTGGGGGAAACCCAAGACTGCTCATCACCCTGAGAACACCATCCCCACAGTGAAGCATGGTAGTGTTAGCATCATGTTGTGCTTTTCATCAGCAGGGACTAGGAAACTGGTCAAGGCTGAGGGCAAGATGGATGGAGCCGAATACAGGGCAATCCTAGAATAAAATCCGTTCCAGTATGCAAGAGACTTGAGTCTAGGGTAGAGGTTCACCTTCCAACAGGGCTTTGATTCTAAGCATACTGCCAAAGTTACTGGCCAGTGGCTGAAAATACTGATGCAAGGCACTATATTCTATGATTTCTATGATTTCAACATTTAAGTGCACAGCTGGTTGTTATTGTAATAGAAAGCAGCAATCAGGACGAAATTTAACATTCACTCTAACCACAGTCTACTCTGAGACAGAACATCTACCCATTGTACTGAGGCTTTCTGTCAGGCTCATGTTACCATCCACATCTGATTGAGAGCTCATGTTAAATGGTGGTTTGCATGTACTGCTGTGTTTACGAACATGCTTTCACATTGAGCCCAATGAAAAGTGCTAATAGAGCCTTTATGTTCCAGTACTCACACACCTGCTTCTCGTTACCTCCAGCTCCTCAAATAGTCCCACTACAAATAATTCTCTGTTTACAATCCGCCTTCACTCGATAAACAATTGTGGTTTCTGGAGGGACTAAGGAGAAGAGGAATGCTGAAGCACAGCTGCCACACAAGTTCGTACTGTCTCAGGATGAAGTATGTGTTAACCAGGCAATAGTGATGATCAGAAGAGTGTACTGTTTTTTTTGGCAGGAAGTGTAGATGTACTGAAAGTCCGTTTGATAAGATTATCTGGATGTCGGATATCAGACGTCTGGTTTAAGTCTCAGTCTTGGACAGCTTGCAAGAAGAGAAGGTAACTCACTTTGAAAACTCGTGATGGTCTGATTCCATAAACAGTGAAACTGTTTTGCTGCAACTGGCTGTGGAATGTAAAGTACTCAAGAAATCACTTATAGAAACAATCAGGAATGATAATTGTTCCCATTAACTGTGTGTGTGTGGGGGGGGAGGGATGTTATCTTCATTTTGATAAATGCATTAAATATAAGATAGAGTAGCTGAACTAAAGCTTAAACAAACAAACTCACAAATTGTGACAGGAGATCCACTTTAAGCAATCACCTTTAATTCTACCAACAATATTGTCTACCTTTACTGCTACATTTGCAGTAGTCTGCTAATACCAACTGCCTTCACTGGAAATCCTCAGACAGTAAAGAGGTCCTTAGTGTTCCTCCGTGCCTACTAGTAAGAATGGTGAGGGTTCCTGAGGTTTAGTCTCTGCTGGAGAGCTGACCTCAGCTCTCACAGTGAGTGTAAACATCCATAGGGACTGAATCCTACCATTGTGCTCAACCCCAAAGCTGAGACTGTGATAGACAGGAACTGACTGTTGTGACTGAAAACATCCCTGAGTTCTGTATCGTTCTCGGAGAGGGGCAGACCTGTGACGGGCAGATTGCTCAGACAGAACAAATGCCAATCACAGCAGGAACAGTTCACCCAGCAAGGTGTGAATTGAAAGATATATTTAAACGAGGAGATTAATTCTTGGATTTTGAGAGATTATTTTTAGTGTGATTTAATGCCAGTTGGAGATTTTTACACTATGTGTGGGTAAAGTGTAATTTCAAACCTTGCAAATGGAAATAAAAAGCAAAGCAGTCAGTGCTACTCACACAATATAACCCTTTCATGAACACTGTCCACACTTATTGGCAGTCAATTTAAGGCTGTTTTTAGGGAAATATAAGATGTAAATCACCTCCAAATCATTTGATATTATTACTGCAATTTAACATAAATCATTATCCTGATTTGCATGGTTCTTTACACTTTTTTTGCCATTCTCAGTGCAGCGTATCTCTGGTATATCTTTTATAAATTTTCTAGATAAAATTCCAAATTAAATAAAAAGGGATTTTTGTGGCAGACTCCAATGAATGCCATTTATTTATTTATTTATTTATAATTAAAGATAGGTTTTACCTCCAAAATCAAATGCGTCATGCAACAGTCCTAAAATAGAATTTTTTACAAGTCAAAAATATTGCTATATTTCTAAATATTTTAGCAGTTTTTTTTTTAAAAGAAAAGAAACATTTGAACATTTTTTTCCAGGTATAATGTTTTATCCAGATTTATCCAATTTTTACTACATTTCCATTCCATTGAATTTTTTATTTAGAAAATTCATGACATGCAATTTTAAGCAACAATAAAAAACATCTAAAGAATCTGGATATGTTTGTAAATAATTTACGTATGAAAGCATATAAGCTAACAGCCATTTATATCATTTTTATTTTGTGGTATTTTAGATATGTGCAACTCTCAAAATGGCCCAAGAATTCTAGCCTGGAATTTGTTACAAAAGTGTTACTGTCTTTAAAGTATCCTAAACCGATTCATTACTTTTTTAAAACATCTTTTGTAGGGGCCTAGTACCGATCTGTCATTTCTGAAAACACAGGCTCTTTCCTCTCCGTCAAATCTTTTACTTCCAACTTGGCTGATAACTTGGTAAATGATTATTTGAAAAGCCAGCACTGGCATTCCTGAAGCTCTGGCTGCTACTATCTGAAGCAGTTTGAGGTCCAGGCCACAACACACTCTATCCTCTAGAACAGGCTCCCACAGCCCAGTAGGTTTATTTTCCCACACCTTTCAGGTTTATACAAACCTTTTAGCCTTCAGTGTGAGTCGGATTCTTCACCGAATCAGACCTACGGCAAGTTGGAGAGTGTATTTATTTTGAAGGCGTTACTCCATTCTGCCTATAAAGTAGCCAGATCTTCTACAGGAGTGGGCCACCTGCCGTGGTCTTGCTCAGGTCCTGGCTTGCATTTCCCACCCCTGGGCCATCTGGCCAGTCACACACATTCGCCTTTCTGTGTTTATCCACCCTGGTCCTGCTAATGTTCTGCTTAAAAGTCTGCAACCATTTCCCCTATAAAGGTATCGACACAGGTCAAATGTGCTTGTCTTGGCTTTGGCAACAAAAAGATTCAAGTCCAGCTCAGCAAAAATGGTTGAGTTACCGTTCACCAACTGGACAGGGTATGTAAAAGTCATTAATCAGCAGTGCAGCACCAATCTGTGGCACTTAGGGCAATCAGAGAAATATGACTATTCTGCAGCTTTCATGCTACCAGGGCAACAGGGCACAGTTAAACATGTCCATATGTCATTTGCTTTTCACATAACTGTGTAGGCAATGTGATTTTGACCTATTTCATACCACTACATGGGCCCGCCAAAGCAATGTGGTTTCCCTTACCTTCTGAAAGAAATCCTCGCCTCCGTTCACCCTCCCCTCAGCGGCAGCTGTGGAGAAGAAAGGGATATTTTAGAAAGAATAAAACATCAGGCTTCACTTATGGATGTGTATGAACAAAAATCAGCAAGTAATCTTAACACATTTTACCACATGGCCAGCAGTGGAAAAATCAGTGTCATTGGCATTCAGGCAGGTAGCGTGCACGGGCCAATTTCCTGCTCATTGGCAGCAAGATATCTTTGCGGGAAATGTGTGGGTTTGCATTAGGTTAAGGCTCATTTAGGAGTTGTGTTTGGTGCATATGAGAAGGTCCAGACAGTTTTATATCGAGGAAATACCATGTTCTCCTCCACAGGCATGGAGACCAACCATCAAGCATCCAAAATATCAGATTTGTGTTACCATATAAACACCTCTGGACACTGAAGGGTTAAACTACTGTGAGTGTGCTTTAAACTAATCCATCCAACATGTACATGGAGCTCGAACTGGTACAGGCCAAAACTGGCTTATTGACAATGTTAGACCACTAATCAACACATCCGATTCAGAATGCTGAAAGCAAACTTGGATCCTCTTACTACATACCATATGACAAATAATACATGTCTGAGCTTGATTAAAGGTAATAATGATGCAGGTTGGAAACACAAAAGACAGTGACTCACTAAGGGAAATTGCCAAACTGGCATGACCTACAGTTTATTTGGTGACATGGGCAAAATCCTGTTGCCACAAGCCCAGCTAAGCCAGACAAATCCTCAGTGTGTATTTATATCCCTGGAATTACAGGGATGATGTTAGAAGCAGATTCACTATAAACTGCACAAACCAGCACAGCACCATTTGAATCAGCTCTGCATTACAAAGAGGCCATAAAACACATCCTAACCTGTGTAAAATGATTTGCATGAGAAATGCTTACAGTAACTATGTACAAGCAAGATTATTAAGCTAATTGCGTTCTGAAATGGTATTGGGTTATTCAGGATTTGATGAAAGGCAAGAGCACAAAACAAACCCACATTTAAAGAGTCTAAGAGAGTAGAAAGTGTTCAGGATAAAACTTCAACAAGTTTGTACTGGCTGTTTCAGATATTATATAGTCAATAATGTCTAATAATCAATGAGCACATGTTTGAACCATTAACTCAGAAAGAGACTCAGGATATAAATATTATCTGCCTCTAAAAATACATGCACGTTTATTTTCAGGGTTACTGGCTTGTAAAAACTGTAATAACATTAATATCGCCATATGAAAATATCAAGCCCACATATCTATATCATATTTTCCAGACTATAAGGAGTGGTTTCTTTGGCCTCTAGCCAGTACTGCTGTATATACAGATGGGTGATGAATTAAAAGAAAGCCCAATGGTCTCTTCTAAGATGATAAAGCCCTGATCCACAGGGCACGATGGCTCACTGAGTGGTTTAATGAGGATGAAACTGATGCAAATCATATGCTATGGCTTTCACAGTCACCAGACATCAACCCTATTGAACACCTATTGGGGATTTTGGATGGATGCGTTACACAATGCTCTCCACCACCATCATCAAAATGCCAACTGAGGGAATATCTTTTGGCAGAAGGGTCTTCATCCCTTCATTATTATTTCCAGAAACATGCAGAATCTGTTCCAAGATGCGTTGAAGCTGTTCTAGTGGCCCAACACTTTACTAATACACTGCATACTGTTTTTCTTTTAATTTGTCACCCGTCTGAAAACATGTTAGAATTTTTGTATTACCCAAATTACCCACTTTTTATATATATAGTGTTTTTAACAACGGTCATTGTCATGATTTTACCCTATGTAACACCAGCTATTACAGCAATTTGCTTTGTATATCCCATAACTGTAGCAAAGGCTTCATCTTAGGAAATAGAGTAATCAATTACAGCAACACTTACTTAACACTTAATAAACGGGCCAACTGTTTCAACAAAACAGGACCAATAGGGGTCAGTTACAGCCCCTTTTTCCAATAAGCTGAACTTGAACTCTCTGTGTATTTCCAGCCAGTTCTAGCACAGCAAAATCATGTGAAAAGTACTGGAAAGTTTTGGATATTGATTACATTTCATTTTATATTGCAGCAATAGATCTATGGAAGAAATAACCATTTTATTGCAGTTACAAAAATCTTAATGGGAGCTGCATTGCCAATGCTAACAAGACTTCAAAACATCACTTGTGTCTAATTGTTTGCCACTGATGTTATCTGTATAATGTGTATAAATGCTTTTTGAATTTGGTGGGCCAAATATTTTCTCATAGTCAGAAGTACAATTTCTAAAAACCTCCAGGGTTATTTGTATATTTATGACATTCATTAGCAAATGCCCACATCTGATTATGTAAAAATGTAGCTTTTACACCAGTGGATACATGGGTTGATCCTGAAATGTTTACCAGTTCTAAGAACCATTACTTGGGCAAGAAGTGCCAATTTTTTTTAAAACCTGCACAAACATTCTATAAACTGACTATGTGGCTTATGCAATAAAGTGACTTTTTCCCCTAAAAGCTGGCAGAATTTTTGTGTCTTACACTCTGAAACATTTTCATTCATTCATTTTCCTTACACTTTTCCTGGTGGCCTTCAGTGGCAACAAGCTGTGTAGGTCATTCCCTGACTTCTCTGTCCTCAGCCACAGGTTCTCGATTTTCCTGGGTGATCCCCAAATGTTCCAAAGACAATCATGAGATATACTCTCTCCACCTCAAGTCGAGCAGTATGAGTATAACTGTGTGGAGGAACCTCATTGTGGCTATAGGTGAGGATAAAAACATGTCCCGACTTTGTCCAAAAACTGAGCTCCTGCTTAACCACCACAGATTGATACAGCGACTTTAACACTGCTGTCACTAACGCAAACCATTTTCTAATCTCATGCTCTTTTCACTCTGGAGCAAAATATTGTAATTACCCCTTATTAATACATAAGTAATAATTACATATTTATAACCTCAAAACGTTAAGCCAAAAAAACTCAACACCAAATATGTCATCACTCCTTTTATGTCTTTACTCTTCTTCTCCATGTCCTTATTTTGAGCCTGCTTCTGCATACAGAAGCCAAACCCACAAAGCCCTCTGAAGTTCACAGAGAGTTAAGCACAGGACTTAGAAAGGTAAAGCAATGAGGCTTGACATAGATGAGTATTCCAGGTCCAGCTGAGAACTTGCAGAACGCTGTGATAAATCAACTGAATGATCAGGTTGGCAGGCAAATGTCAAGACTTTTTAAGCCAGTCCCCACATTTTTGCTGTGAATTAAAAAACCATGCCCTTAAATGGAGCAAGTACATGAATCATCATTATCCAACATGGTGTGTGAAATGGTTTCCTAAAGCAAAATTGGTCCTTCAGTGTGTCTTTGTTTTCCTTTCTGTATATATGATGTATAAACCCATAAAGTCAATGTCACCTCTTCAGATTATTGATTCAACTAACTCTTAGCAGCAGAAAGCTGTTGGTGGGTGACTTTTGGCAAAATAATTGCCAAGATTATGCATGAAATGATTTCAAGCCACATCAAGGTCTGCACTACAGTCAAACCCATGGTCAAAACCAAAAATGACTATATTTAACCAGTTTCTAATTCACTAGGCCAATATAATATATATCAAATAATTTCCCCATTGCCATCAAAGTAGTGCATGTGAATTAGCCACATATTTGTGTTAGTGATGGAGCACCTTCCTAATATCTCATATTATCGTGTAACAAGCTGTCTGAGGAAATGATTAGCTGTCAGCTGTTGCTCTGGCAATAACTAAACAAATTCAAGAATGTGTAGTGTTTGATGTGGTTCAATGATGAAAACTGGACTTGCTGACCATCTAAACTGTTGGCCACTATGTTATCAGCTGCATAACTAAAACCAGAGAAAGACTGTATAATGTGCACTTATGGATGCACGGTCAAATGGACCTGGTTAAATATATCACAGATTAACAGTATTCTTAAACAGCATTCTTGAGGAGAGCAAATGGGATCACAGTTCCATTTCATGTCATGTTTCATAAAATGGGCAAATGATGTAAAACCACAAACACACAATCAAGGTCCATGCAGTCATCTAACAATATGTTTCATTAAATATAACAACGAAGCAAAGTTTATTTAGCTGTCATTCAAAGTACACAGCTAACCCCATGCAAGTTTCAAGAGAATGGGTAAAAATGATTGTGTAAAGCAAATATTACAGACAATAATTTAAATTTCCCACTCAAACAACTGGAGAAACTATTCCTCTAAGAAGAATCATTCTCATAAAAACTTTTTAAAATAACAGACTACAAATGCAAATTATCCTTGCAAACACTTCGATTGTTTTCTAAAACTGCTCTCAAAACCCCTTAGCCATCAATCACCATGGAAAAACCCAAGAGGGAAAGACACAAAATAGACACCTGTTTGTTGCACAAATTACATAATGGATATGCTGTAACAATACATAAACAGCTAAAAATATTGATGAGCACAATCAGGACCAATATAAAATGTTTAAAAGTAGTAACTGGCCAGTAATTGGACCCATCAGTGAAGATTCAAAATTCAAAACTACTTCAAAATACCATTTTTTTTTCAGACTGAGTATGAGTATTACTCGTCGATACCCATATCGATACTGACACCTAAATCAGTAACCTACTCCGTATTAATCAATCAGGGATGTGACAGAACATGGTCATGCACTCAAGCTACTAGACTCATTCTTTATAACATTAACTAGTTGAAGTGCATCAGTTAGCTATGTTATTTACCTCGGCTTGATCAGAGTTACCATGGAGAACAGTGGGTCTTGTTTCATTTCGAAACACAAATGCATCAGACTCCCTCACTGTCAAGACCAATAGAGGCTAATCATCAATAACAATATACTAGGTAAGGGTTGTTATTTTCACTGACCTAGAGTTGTCTGTAGACGTTTTTTCTCGCCTAGCCAGTGATTGCTGCAGTATCGGTATCAATGTATCCCTATCCAAAACTATTAAACGCCAAAGCTTTTTCTGAGAGAAACCCACAAAATGCAGCACCTGAACTTCACTAAGCGTCATGGGAAATACTGTTGAAATCACGATTTGTGGTCAGATGAGACCATTAAAAACGTCTTGGCCCCACACACCTGTTTGGCAATAAGAGTACTGCATAGAAGGAAAATCCCCCAAACCCAGTGTAAAATATGGTGGTGGATCATTGATGCTCTGGGGTTTACTGCCTAGTGGTTCAGATGCTTTTGTGAGGACTGATGACAGCATGAATTGTTCTAAATTCTAGGATATTTTAGCCCACAACCTGGTCACGTCTGCCAAGAGTGTAAGAATTGGTCTTAGACGGCCACAGATCTTTCAAGAAGATAATGACCGCAAATCTACGTCCAACGTAGGCAGAAAAATCTTATGTCTGAATTGAAGAGGGAAGCCCACATGCACAACCCTAAAAGTATAAAGGAGATTAAAATGTTTTGCAGGAATGACTGGTCCAGAATGCTCCACAAATGTCTCCAACTATGCCGATCAGCCATAACATTAAAACCACCGACAAGTGAAGTGAATATCTCATTACAATGGCACCTGTCAAGGGGTGGGATATATTAGGCAGCAAGTGAACAGTCAGTTCTTGAAGCTGATGTGTTGGAAGCAGGAAAAATGGGCAAGCATAAGGATCTGAGTGATTCTGACAAGGGCCAAATTGTGATGTCTAGATGACTGGGTCAGAGCTTCTCCAAAACGGCAGGTCTTGTGGGGTATTTCTGGTATGCAGTGGTTAGTATCTACCAAAAGTGGTCCAAGGAAGGACAACCAGTGAACCAGCGACAGGGTCATGAGCGCCCAAGGTTCATTGATGTGCATGGGGAGCGAAGGCTAGCCCGTCTGGTTCAATCCCACAGAGGAGCTACTGTAGCACAAATTGCTGAAAAAGTTAATGCTGGCTATGAAAGTACATCACAGCTTGCTGCGTATGGGGTTGCGTAGCCGCAGACCGTCCAGAGTGCCCATGCTGACCCCTTCTCCACTGCCGAAAGCGCCTACAATGGGCAGATGAGCATCAGAACTGGACCATGGAGCAATGGAAGAAGCTATCCTGGTCTGATAAATCACGTTTTCTTTTACATCATGGATGGCCGGGAGTCCATGCATCGACGAGTCTGAGCCGTTTTGACAGCACAAGGGGGACATACACAATATTAGGCAGGTGGTTTTAATGTTATGGCTGATCGTTGTATGTTAGACATTACAGGAAGAGCTTCAGCACTGTCATTACATTATACATATTTGGCTTCCCCCATCAGTGTAAATGTTTTGTGAAAAAAAAAAAGATAAAAAAAAAACATTAACCTTTATGTTTAAACTTTAAATATCACTCACTGCATGCTATTTATTTTCATAATGGGGGCCAGTACTTCTGGAATCAACTGTATATACCCACAAAATGGATTCCTGAGCCCAAATTAGTAAAATATATACAAAGAAATTTTTATCATAATCATGCTTTCAACCCTTCTGACACACTGTAACAGACATGAATTAGTGAATACCAGTTTGAGATGGATTTCTGCATTTCCTTATACATAAGCAAAGGATGTACTAGAGTTGGTGTATTATTAACGGATAAAAGGTTGGGGTTCAGTGACTCCATGCATAACACTCTCCTTTCTCATATACTTACAAAAACAAAACTGACAATGTTGAACTAACACTAAAACTATATTAAAAAGGAAGCATGGAGTATGTCTGCCCAGTGTAAGGCTTCATTTAACACATGAGTCAGTTCATAAAAATGTGTGCTGGACTCCTGATTATCTGTGGATGCAGAGTTATGAGTCAGTGATGTCCACACCATCTATGAAAGTTGGATGCAGTGGTTTATTGGGAAATCGTTATCAGCAGCTGTGTTCCTTGGCGTCATACGTTGGGAGTATGTTATGTCCATGGGAGGTTTTCAAGTTAAGACTATTCTCATTAAGAAACACAGACGAATTGCTGCTTCTCATGCAATCAACATGAGATGTGTACATGTGCTGACACCTAAAATAGAGTTTCAAAAAGTGTGTGGAACCACAATAGCAACTATTCAGGAAATAAATCTCACACAACCTCACGCACTGAAATAGCTAGCCCCATTTAGTGATGTTTTATAGAATGGGTCAGGCTAAGCTAATGAAAACACTAGCAAATGACAATATATTATAGCAATAAAAAAAATCAATTTTTTGTTTTTGGCTAAAAAAAGCAACATTGAAAGGAATTACAGACACACTTATCATCTGCAGACAAGCAAATGGATGGTTAAAACATCACTAAATTATCCAGATCATCTGAAAACCGCATGGAAACATCATTAAAAATAGTATTTGGGGAATAGTACCAGGGTGCACCCACACCATCACCTCCAAGACATAGCGCTGTTGCAGTTCTGATGGTGAACAACAACCATTTTGTTTTTGTCTTTAAGCAGTTGAGCTGGCTCTGGAGTAACAGGACCATTTCTTTCCTTGTCATAACAAAGTCTCTGGTCTGAGCCAGAGTTTTTTTTTTTTTTTTTTTTAAACCAGAGTCTCTCCAACAGCTGCATTGAATTATGCGTCGTGAACACTGGGAACCTTCCACCCACTGCTCCTCCAGGGTCCTTCTGACCAGACCAGCCCGAGCCGGAGCTTCAAGCACAGTCCCACCATGCCGATTCAAGTCATTTACAGCATTTATTGACCTGACAGAAGCAAAGCATTAGGTTTATGATGTGATAATTAAGATTGTCAGGATTTTTTTTCAGAAGGATTAATTTATTTCACCAAAACGACAAGCCAACAAATGGCTCTCTCTGCCATGAATGGAGGCTCTGGATAGCAGCGGCTGGCTGTGGAGGTAGTTCTTGGGGAGAATGCCATGTTTAACCTCTAAAAAGCGTGGAGAAGTGTTTCCCTAGGCTACAGTCCAGAGGACAACCAGGCCTAAGCACATTCCAGCCAGCACTCACTCACTGCTTTATACTTTCATCTAGCACAACAAAGATGAACTCTTTAAAACACACAAGCACACACACACACACACACACCCTGAGAGAGACGTTAGCCAAAGTATATTTCATCCACAAGTAAACTTCACTTTTCCATAAATAAAAACTGCTGCCTATGATTTGGGGAATAAATACTTGCACCAAATTCTTTAAATTAATCAAAAACATCCTAAAGCCTCACTCTGGCAAAATAAGACACTTATTGCTAAAATAAGAAAAGAAAAACAGGAAACTGACTGAACATGTCAAATACATGTCTCAGGAGTTGCCAAGTTCAGTCTGGCTGAACATTTATCACTGTTGTAGCAACAAATTCTTATTTAGAGCACTTTAGAAGCAATAAAGTTCCAGTGGTGTGACAAAGTTACACTTGTTAAACATAGCAGTTAATTTGCCCGAGTTTAGATCTCAGGTAACCGGACTAATCTGTGGCTAGGCCACTAATAATTAATCGCTGGACTAAGCAGTAACTCTCCGTGTTTCAATAGCATTAGCCAGTGTATTAATGAAGGCATTTGGTAAAAATGGTTCTAGCATTACTTACACTTTGCTATCACGGCTTTTCTAAAGAAGGACAGATTATTCACTAAATCCTACCTCTACCAAAATACTAGCATGGCTAACAGTGTTAATACTGGGGAGCAGATATCAGGATGATTTCCGATTTAGCCAACAGATGGTGGGTCAATGTTAGCGTACCACTGAATAGCGACTCAAAATAGACTTTGGACTTCTTGTGGCCTCTCATGCTTTTGCGTCTGACAGAATCAGTACAGACATATGCGGACAGCTAAAATAGAGTTATAGAGTTTTTAGATTCTCAGAAACCATAGCACCAAATATTCTGGAAATACATCTCAGACATCAATGCACTGATATAGCTTTGCATAACAGTTTGTATACTGCTAACAGGTAACTTACTAGCTTTCATTCACTACTAGCACTCACAAATTAGCACACAGCCCAAAGATATTGTGACAAAATTTTATCGTATAAGAGCTGAAAGAATGTCAGACTGAGAGAAACCTGGCTTTCTTTATTTATGACTTTAATGCATTTTTTCTGAATTAAATCTCTGAACCATCCATAGATGCTCTCACAATCCGACAAGCTGCAACTTTTTTTTTGACCTAACTGACTAACCGTAATGATCTCGGTGTTATAGCGCATTATATTGACGAACATTAGAAACTGCATTCAACTGCTCTGACTGGAAAACAGAAAAGAGGCACAACACCCATTTGTGTGCCAAGCATTTCAGGGATGTAATAAAGTGGTGAAACACTGAAAAGGAAAGCATCACACTAGCACAGATGATGTAAGGCATAACTGCAGCTGTGAGAGAGAGAAGACTTTTGTTTTTTTTTTTAAAATATGATTACATATAGTCTCTGGAACGCCATCACAGTATCTCTACAGAACAGCGTGTTTGTCCATGCCTGAGCCAAATCACTGAAAACACAGTAGTCCCACCAAACATTGTAGAAAAGCCACAGTAGCTTCACAAATGTAAAAATCTCCTGCTCAATTAATCACCATTAACCATTAATTTTAAAAACAACAACTAAATATTATGATTAATCACAAGCAATTACTTTAACAGTCTGGCCGCTCATGTTTATTTATTACATTTATTTCCACATTCTGCACACATTAGAAACATAAAATTGCTTTTTGGCTGTTATAATTTATTCTGAAATCCTGCTGCACAGTTCACTGCCAGTGAAGTATTTGTCTCTTCCACAATCTGTCTGGTTTATGGCTTTGGTAGGGGTTTAGCATGTTTGTTTTCCAAAAATAATATCTAAAATGATCTTGTTCACATATTTTTAATTCTTTGTTCATTGTGTTATTGCAAACAACGTGACCTGCTTGAGCTGTTGCCATGGCAAAAAAAAAAAAAAGACCCTCGTTCCCAGTCCCTGACATAACTGGTTCCTCGGTTCCAGACCAGCAGGTTTCTGGTGCTGTAAGAGAAGCAATTTAACTGACAGAGAACTTGTTCTTATGCAGCGCGAAAGCCCAGACCAGTTTGAGGTTAGGCACTGAGAGTGGAAAAGCACTAACACTGTCTCTAACATTTAAGAAGATCTCAAATTTGCTGCTGTGCTTTATGGGTTGTATAACAGGAAAAGCAGATAATAGAAATATTGTAGATTTAGAGGCTGTGTATAATATGTACATATAATCTGCAAACCGTTATGGTATAAACTATCTAAAGTGTATAATTTAGCCAGAACAAACTGTCTGTTTATAGAAGATGGTAAAGCATGCTTCTTGCCATTTTTATCTTGCATTTCCTCAGGACTATCACTTAGTGGGCTAGAATATGTGTGTATGTCTGTGTGTTAAATCCTTCCCTGTAAGTTGTATTACACATACACATACACACACACACACACAGTGAATGTGTGGGAGAGTTTCCTGGACTATGGTTCTAAGACCATTGTCTGTTTTCTGTGCTACAGCTCAATGTTTTTTTATGTACATATTTTACACCAATGCATACTACACTCCAAAATCTTGTTTCATGAGTGTCTGTCTTTCACCATACAAAACCCATCAGAGACACTCTGACATTCCTCAGTATTTCCACGAGAGGTTCACTACCATATGTCCCAAGTGTGAGACTTGGGTATTAGAAGCAGGTGGGAAAAGAATTTCCACATAGAAAGCCTTAAATTTAGCAGGAAACAAATATGCTTTCTTACTCGTGTCTTGATGGTGTCATTTCACCTCCAGGCCCAGATGATGAATTCAAGCACACACTCCAATCGACTCAGGACTGAACTGCTTAATGGAAGCCGACCAGGACAAAAAAAACATTTTAGCTGAATTGAATTTAGTGTAGAAACACGGCATGTGCCATTCTGCTGCGACATTGCATTTTAAAGCCTGAGCAATGCTCCACTGGTCACGAGTGCCAATTCAAATAAACCCATTTTAAAGCCAAATAATTAACGTCACTGTCCGAGCTGTATAATAACGCTCGACAAAAGAGAGGGCCTTGAATATTGACCAATCGGCTCTGAAGGTCTACATGGTGTTGGCACCTGTTCTGCTTATACTTTCGTACTAAGACACTTGAAGAAATAAACCCTGTGCAGTGCTATTAAGCTGACGAGCGAGAGCTGCGGCAACATGAAGCAGCCGGGTAAAATTCTTCTAAACCCTGAGAATGGAAAATCTCTCTTTCACACGCATACATCTTCTCAAATACACAGAAGCCAAAGAGAGAAATCAGTGCAAAAACATCTAATGACAGGACATGCTGCGTGACGCCTGTGTGCTTGGAACTTTGAGGCAAGGCTTAAACATTACTAAGTAAAGTCCCTCCCTGGGCTTTATTTTAACACAGCTTTGATGGATTGGTCAACAAATCCATCACTCTGTGAATCTTAGCTGTGCCAGCTGTTGGATCAAAGCTGTTAGTGAGCAATTTATATCTGAATTTCCGGTTTACATCGGACACTAAATCTATCTAATCAAACAGCCATAAGTCTATTACGTTTACTTTGGCACGCTGAGCTTGTTATTCACTCAGACTTCTCTCTTCCTCTTCCAACTGCTTTCAATGCCATTCCAGCAACAAGCAGTACAGAAACGCAGACGGTACATTACACTTAGTTTCTCTTAGTTTCTCTGATGAAGATCAGGCCTCTGTGGTCAATATTGAAAGGAAATTTGTATGCAACGTGAGCTACAGATGAACAGTAGGGTTGTTACAGTGTCATGATTGGTCACGGTTGGTCATGGTGTATGATCTGATGGTTACCTCACCGAGGATTTTTTTCTTGTGACTACAAGGCTGTGAGTTCACATTCTAGGACTGCCAAGGAATCACTCTTGGGCCCTTGAGCCCTTGGGGGAGGGAGCAGTACATTTTCAATATGGTCCTTTCAAAACTCACTAGGGAATGGTAGAAACTGTAGTGCGCATATAAACAGGGTTATACGGTAAGCTGGCCACCAGTTCATTTTCAGTTATTATTGGGGGGAAAAAGATGACTGCTCTTTTTGTGTATGTTTGACTGATAACTCATAGGAACATGTTAAAATGCTGACTTCCTACACAAAATGCGTAAAGCTTGAAAGGCCTGCGTTGTTTAAGTGGAAGGAAGGCTGAGCTCAGGTTACTGGTTGTGTGGAGTTCCTGTGCATGATCATGTAGGTTTCCTTTGGGTTTTCTACTTTCCTCCCACCTCCTAAAAACATGCTGGTAGGTGGACTGTCTACATTAGTCTACATTACTTTGCCCTTAGGTGTGAATGTGTGTCTGTGTGTGTGTGTGTATGATGCCCTGCAATGGACTGACATGCTATCCAGGGTGTATTCCATCCTCAAGTCTAGTGTTCCTGGGGTAGACTCCAGATCCACCGTGACCCTGACAATGACGAAGAGGTTACTGAAGATGAATGAATGAATGTTGTTTTCTTTCTCTGCTCCTGAGCAGTGAGCTGAGTGACTGTGTATGTGGCCTTGAGTAAAGTGAAGCTGAAAGTGACGAATGTATTTGTGTTGATGTTATCTTTTTTTGGTTACTGTGTTTCTGAGTGGCCTACCGCCCACACTGTTACATTGTTACAGTACCCTAACATGTACAATAGTGATTGTGAGTTTTAAGTAGTTTTAAATTTACACTACATTCTCTAGGTCCTTGATATATCAGCAGTGGGTCTCAGACTGGGGTCATGGGGTCCGTGATTTTTTTAATTTAGTTACAGCCGTGGAAATCACAACCTACTACAAGTAAGGTCTGGGACCTAATGTGCTCTGTTAGTGGAAAGTTCAGGAATAGAAAGCCTTATGGCTCTAATAACTAGAAAAACATTATCATACAAATGCAATATCTGTACTGAGGTCCGTGGAATTTATTTGATATGTAAAGGAGTCTCTGGCTACCCCAGTTACATGTTTTTCAGAACAGTTTAGTACCTTTTGTTATGAAAGTGCAATATCATAGCTACATCTGACCATCTTTCCCAAATAATGAATCAAAACAGAGCATTTCAGGGTGAAATAAAGAAGTAAAATAACTGGTAAAAGCATTGTGACTGTCTCATGAACTGTGTGTTTCAACACTGACTCCTATTGGCAGGGTTTGCACAATAAGGATAAAATATGGTATTGTAATTATACCACAAAGGCCATGATTGCAATGAATTTAAAAAACAAAAATCAGTGAAGCTCTAATGTTACCTAGTTAAACATACAAATGAGTATACCATGAATACAGATGACTAGTACTGAGTGACTGAGATTGGTCGGGATGCTCACATCAAAACAATGAAGCAGTTAATGAATTAATTAAGCATGTAGCAGTTATGTTTTTGTCATAACAAAGTCATGCAGCATATTTCATTACCGCAATAACCAATCAGATTATTCACAAATAACATGTTGCGTCATAATGATGGCTTTTGTGTGGAAAATAAATGTCCTCTGGTGTAAACAAAAGGGGGGAAAAAGGACATCAGTGGAAATGTTTTAAGGACTCCCATACAAATAAAGGCAGAAGACGACAAATGCGAATAGCATTGTTGGGATAGTTTTAAAGTTGATGTAAATAATAAGAATAATAATGATGATGAACTGACCAGATGTGGTTAGGAAAAAACATCCAGAGATGACATTTGTATTGAATAAGAAACCTATGAGCTTCAAAACAAAAGGTTCTCCAGTGTTTCAAGGCAGTGAAGAAGGAGCATAATGAAGCATAAGTGATAACTCCACAACCAAACCACTCTCCTTTAAATGATTAGTAGGAACAAACAGGATTGAGTGAGAGTGGAACAATGTAGAGATAATTCCTACTCCTTTTAAAAGCAGTAGGAATCTCATTCTGTGTTGTTTTCAACCCAAATCATCACCAAACAGTGTGTAATGCTGTACTGAATGGCACAGTAATGCTGTTTATGCCTGTGAAAAGTGCTGTTTGAGCTTTTTCTTCATGCAGCACAGCAGTATGGACGTGGCCTTATTGTAGTTCAGGGCTCTAACATCTGGCAGACTACTCAGTATGGAAGCATGCAGTTAGTAGCCAAAGCATCCCAGCAGCAGAACCAGCTGTTGTTTTTTTTTTTAATTCAACTCATGAGCAGAACTTTTACCTAAGAGCATGAGCTCGAGCTTCTTGCGGTCGACCCGGAACCTCTCCTCAGTCCACTCGGGGTCGTGGGGCGCCGCCGCTCCGCCGTGCTGCTCCTCGTCCTCGGAGCCGTGCGGCGGCGGGGAGTCGCTGGAGCTCGGCGCCTCGGGCTGCTGCATGAGCCCGCTGACCGAGCTGCGCCGAGCGGCCATGGTGTCCGCGCGTTTCCCACCACTGACCCAACGCGGCGCCCACACACACACACACACACACACACACACACACACCACGACACACACACGCGTGCGCGCACTGCCTACGAGCGCTCTTCAGGCGTTAATGTCTTCTTCGCATCGGACGCGGTCCCGTTAAGTTCCCGTGGCGTGAGGAAAAACGCGCGAGGCATTGCGCTCGTTCCGCTCCGGTCGGGAGCGCGCTCTTTAACTGCGCTCGCGAGAAGAGCGCCGCCCTTTTGAGAAAACTTCTGAGCAGGACAGAAGGATTGTCTGCTGCGCGCGCTCGCACCCTGGCCCACTGCGACACCAAGTTAACGAAAGGCGAACTGCCTCTTTTGCAGGGGTCCTGCGAGCTGATTCACAAGCAAGACTGAATAACAAATCATAATAATAATAAAAATAATAATAATAATCAGGATCATCATCATCATCATCAGAATAAGAATCATAAATTATCATCATCATCATCATCATCATCATCAGGATCATAAATCATCATCATCAGAATAAGAATCATAAATTATCATCATCATCAGGATCATAAATTATTATTATTATTATTATTATTATTATTATTATTATTATTGTTAGGCACAGTGGCACAGGTGGTAGTGGTGCCGCCTCGCAGCTCTGTGGACTTAGGTGTTGTCCCTAGTTGTGAATGTGTGTGTGTGTGTGTGTGTGTGCATGCTCCCCTGCAATGGACTGGTGTCACATCCATTGTGCAACCAAAGCATACCTGCCTCATACCTACTTTTCCCAGGATAAGCTCCAGATCCACGGCAGCCAAAGGATATATTGATTACTGAAGATGAAATACATGATATGGCCAAAAGTATGTGGACACCTGACTATCACAGCTGTATGTAAACCTTCCCCAAACTGTTGCCACAAAGTTGGGAGCACACAATTGTATAGGATGTCTTTGTATGCTGTAGCGTTACAATTTTCCTTCATTGGAACTAAGAGGCCCAAACCTGTTCCAGCATGACAATGCGCCAGTGCACAAAATGAGCTCCATGAAGACATGGTTTGTTAAGGTTGGAGTGGAAGAACTCGCGTGTCCTGCACAGAGCCCTGACCTTAACCCCACTGAACACCTTTGAAATGAACTGGAACACTGACTGAACCTCAGGCCTCCTCACCTGACATCAGTGCCTGACCCTAACTAATGCTTTTGTAGCATTTGTTTACATTTCTATTTCAGTGCATGATGAATTCCAGAAAATCATATTTTTATTTGGCCCTAGATAAAAAAAAAAAAAATTACAAAAATTTTGAAGCAAGTTTGATGCAACTTTTTCAAAATAAAAAAAAATCATAATTGAGGACTACCGTTTTTATAACTGTCATAACTGGTTTCTATAAGCATGTACTTTATGGATGTGACATTAAATCATACTGAATATAACAAACACAAGCTGCGCCTAATAGATACACAAAATGTTGCGACCAACAGAGAAATACTGACATCTCTTGGTGTGCTATGGTAAAAGATTATTGCTCATAACAGTATGAGCCCTGAAATAAAATGAATGACCCAGAAACACCCCTAGAAGAAACAAGATGCTGAAGACTGAGAATTTCATGCCAGGGTGATATATATACTGGTGTATATAATTAGTCTGTATATTCATTTATTTAATTCATGAATTCATCTTCAGTAATATCTTCAGCCTTATCAGGGTGGAAGTGCATCCAGAGCCTTTCCCAGAAACACTAGCCAATCAGCCTATCTGTATGTTTTTTAGACGTGGGGGGAAACCGGAGAACACAGAGGAAACCCACACAGACAAAGGGAGAACATGTGAAACTCCATACAGACAGTAACCTGAGCTGGGGATTGAACTGGGGACCCTGGAACTGTGAGGCAGCAACACCAACACTGCCCAATATGTTATATTAGTTATAGAGCATTCACAAAACAACTACATAAACAAAGACCAATCCTTCTTCCATACCGCTTATCCTACACATGGTCCCAGGGGAGCCTGGAGCCTATCCCAGGGAACTCAGGGCACAAGGCGGGGGACACTCTGGATGGGGTGTCAACCCATCACAGGGCACAAACACACACACATTCACAATTTAAAAATGCCAATCAGCCTACAACACATGTCTTTGGCCTGGGAGAGGAAACCCCCAAGATACAGAGAGAGCATGTGGGCTCTGCACACATAGGGCGGAGGTGGGAATCAAACCCCCAGCCCCATGGGGGCAAGGCAAACATGCTACCCACTAAGCCACCATGCCTCCCTGAGACAAACATTAATGTAGTAAAGCCAATTGATAAACACTGGATCATTACAATCAGGCTTGAAATATTTATTCCCTATATTCGGATCCTAGTCTAATTGTAATGTATGTATTAGAATACATTTATGAATTCCATACTCCCTATATACTCATAAAATCAATAAAAGGGCAATTCCATAATTGGGGTAACGTTTGTGTCCCACTGATATTATAGCGTACTGCAGACTGAGACATACCAGTCTGGCCACTTAGTCTTATTTGTCTTAATTTATGGATTTGTGCTGGCTTGCATTCTTTAATCATTAATATATGTTTTATATTTCTTTATATATTCTTTAATTAATCCCATTAACATGAAATGACCAGGTTTCACAAAAGTTTCAGTAAATTTGTGTGTGTAATTTAAATAAATAAGCTATTTAAACTTAACAGTGTAATCTGTATATAAAATTTCAGTCACTCATCGACAATAGACCTGAGTGAGACACGTCCCTGTGATATCAGCCGCACCTTCTGCTTGCAAAAACAATTCTGGAGTCTATAGTGATTTTTAAGATTTTTTTTTAAATGTCTTGATGTGCTGTTGGTTGTCAGAATTGGTAAAGTGTTCATAATTGTTTTTACCACACACTATTAAACTGGACACCTTTCCAAACCAGCAGAAGACGGTGGTGGTCATAGGCAATTAGGAGGGATAATTGGTCCGAGGAGCTCCGTCTTGGCAGTCATCTCAGCTACGTAGCTAACTATCATATCAGTGACGTAGGCTTTCTAATAAGAATTTAACAGGCTTAGCTTGTTAGATAGTTAACATGCATAATTTCTGCTGCTTTAAATAAAACTACATAGATCACCTAAACTCTACATCAAGAAACTAGCTATCTAGATCCATTTAGTATCATTTAGCATTTGTCCTCAACCTTTGATCGATTATGCTTCGTTGAATTAAGTCTCATGCATTTAGGTAGTTCTGTATTATTGCACTGATATAATATATTTTTATGAAATGGCCTTGAAGGTTTGTTTGTCTAGAAACAGTTCATATTTAGTGACAGTTCAAGCAGTAGTCATGTACAGTAGCCTGTATAGACAGTAGGAAAGGACAACAGCTAAATAAAATGTTGATGTATGACCTATGTAAAGCAGACTAATCGATTATGTACACACAAACATCTTATAAACCACCTAAAAACTGACATAATTCACAACATTTACAGAATACATCTGCTGTACATCATCACAACAAAAGCTCCAAAGACAAAAGCGTTCCTATGGGGTTAGAAACTAGCCAATAGGAACGCTTAAACTTGGTCACATGATCGAAGGTTAGCAAAGATGCGCGTACTAGGAAGCTGTGAGAGTTTAACTGTAACAAAGATGTTATAAAGGTAGCAACAAACACGTAAGTCTTGCACTGTTACTATTTTTTGTATTAATAACGCGTATTTTATATTGTGGAGGTTTATTTTGTGTTATGAGAAAGCAGGCACCAGTGTTTTTCTTTAGTAGGCTCGTATAGCCTTTTGCTAACAAGATGAAGGCTCGCGCGCACAGGGCCGAATCCCTAACGGCTCGCGCTGTGGAGCTGTAGTGCACTACGTAGGGTGGAGAAGTCATGATGTCATTGCGTGTGTAGTGGACCTATAGAGGGAAAGTGGACGCGTTTGGGATTCAGCCTGGGAAGTAACGCCTACTCTCAGCACTGGCGCGATAACTATAGATAGAGCTTGTGTGCAGTTAATATAAGCAGGTGTTATTGTTGTTGTTGTTGTTATTATTATTATGAAAACTGTTTATAAGACCAAACACGCTGTAGTTTACCCTAAAGTCTCCGGAAATAGTCCCACAGTACTGCTACACGACATGAAAATCGCTGTTGTGGATCAGGGATCCTCTGGGTCTCAACAAAGAACCGCCTCTGGGCGGTTTTTACTCTCATGCAGATGCACTATATGACCAAAAGTTTGTGCACACCTGATCATCACACCCATATGTACTTGTTGAACATCCCATTCCAGATTTAGTCTCCACCTCTTTGCTGTTAGAATAACCTCCACTCTTCTGGGAAGGCTTTCCACTAGATTTTGGAGTGTAGCTGTGGGGATTTGTGATCATTCAGCCACAAGAGCATTAGTGAGATCAGATACTGATGTTGGGTGGGGAGGTCTGGGGTTCAGTCGGCGTTCCAGTTCATCTCAAAGGTGTTCAGTGGGGTTGAGGTCAGGGATCTGTGCAGGACACTCGAGTTCTTCCAGTCCAACCTTGTCAAACCATGTCTTGATGGAGCTCTCTTTGTGCACAGGCGCATTGTCATGCCGGAAAAGGTTTGGGCCTTTTAGTTCCACTGAAGGAAAAATGTAAAGCTACAGCACACAAAGTAGTGATGGAAAGTTCGGATCATTTTACTGACTTGGATCTTTGAATCTCATTCAGTAAAATGAACGATTCTTTATTCAAGTCATTTCATTCATTTCGTTAATTTGAGCAGAATTAAACTAAAATGTTACATTTTCAATAACCAAATTCCCCTAACATGTCTACTTACGCAAACTTTGATCAAATTCGGAATAAGGGGGAAAAAATGATAATACAGGCATGGACAAATTACAAGAAACAGAAACGATTAATTCATCACTCAGCTGGGTCTTCTGGTCCGAGCTGCATAGGCTGAGGCTCTGAAAAGTTTAAAGCATCAACTAAGTCTTTATTATCAGATTCAGTGTTATGGAAAAGAACATCATGACAGAAATGGCTTATATATGGGTGTAAAAGTCAGGTGTCCACAAACTTTTGGCCATATCGTGTATGAAGCTAAAAAAAAAAAAAAAAGAAAAGAAAGGCCACATTTAGAAGCTTATTGGTCACAGTGATGCGTTTATGGTGTTCATTCAATTATCTTCAGTAAATGCTTTATCTCGGTTATGCTTGGTTAGGTTTACATGACTATTTTTTTTTAACAAATAGGTTAATTAGGAAAGATCGCAGGTGAGTAGAAACTTTGGGACGTGGCATTAAAATAAGAGTCCTGCACACAGCTCTAGGTGGAAGCGTTAGAATCTGTTCAAACTATCAAGTGACATGTTGCAACTGGTTTGTTAAAAACTGATAGCTGTGTCGTGGGTGTGCAGCGACGGTTGTTGTTGTCGCTTGTGTATGTGCACTGTACTGCAGATTAGCAATAATCTCTTGTACTACCTTCCAAGCATCTGTTTTTCTTCATAATGTCTCTATTCACATTTAATAAGCGATCAGCAAAATAAGAAAATGCAAAGATCTGTGATGACAGAAAGAAACACAGCTGTAAGTTTTTATTCCAGACCATTTTCTGTAAAAGCGCGGATTGTGCCGATTGATGACGTAAGCAGAACGTAGTACTTTTCTTGAAGCGTAGCACTATCGTTAGAGGAGCTTCATCATATAATACTAATGACAGTGACTCATACAGATATTGGTATGTAGGAGTAGTAAATGTAGCACATATCTATTAAACATCCCTTTATCATTTTCTAGTAATATCTTCTAAACAAATTAGTTTAGCCATCTGTTGATATCCATTTTGGCATTGAGTGGAATCTCTTATCATTATTATTATTATTATTATTATTATTATTATTATTATCTTGTAATTATCTCTGGGATACTATTTAGTAACTAACTACTCTAGTTACAACATGAGTATTTGATGTACTATTTGACATTTTATAGAATGGCAGAAGGTGGTGATGGAGAACCTGTGGCCAGTTCATCTGGGACTCTGCGTCCGTGTTTCTCTTTGGGAAGAGGACTGGCAGGACGCTCTTTACTGAATCCTCCACCTCCGGGCAGACTCACATCCCTGCGCTCCAGAGACCTGACACTCGGGGGATATAAAAAGGTCAAGCAAACTCCTTTATTCATATACAATCAAAATGCCTCTACATTACATTGTCTTCACATTAGATATATTTATATATATATATATATAAAACATATTAAATATACCAGATGTGTTCAGTGTGGTTGCTAAAGTTAATTATTGGAAACTTTAATAGTAAGCACAGACCTTCTTGCTGTTGTTCCATGCAGTCAAATGAAATTTAAGTAATCTTGCAGACGGGCATTTTTTTATTGAAACTATTTTAGTTTCTCAACTGCTTTTATTCAAAGTGATAAAAATCCAAGAATAGGTGAAGTTTATGGGCCTTGCTCAAAGGGCTAATACTGCATAGACCAAAAGCAGGATTTGAACAAACAACCTTATGGAAACACTTCCTTATGCATCCAGGAATCCAGCACGTACTTTTATAAAGTATACAGATTTCACATATTGACTCGAATGATGTTCTTGTTCCTGCAGAAAACATTTGTACCAAACGTCCACTCCATTCGTAAAAGCAAAGACGAGTAAGTATCTGCGTGAAAGTAACTGTCAGCCACGTTTAATTTAGCGTTCAGCCCACCGAACCCTTTTGTTTCATGCAGGTTAAAGGAGGAGCCTCGTACTGCGCCGAAGAAGGAGAAAAGAGAAAGGGAAGACAGGCAGAGAGAGCGCAGGCGGAGAGAGAGACCGCAGACTATTCAGTCGCACTCCATTTTTGAACAGGGTCCTGCAGACACCTTCAGGAAAACAGGTAAAGCATGCAAATTCTTTCACACCAAAATCAGCCAAGAGTGCAATAATAGTGCTCAGTGATAGCAGCAGTGGCACTTTTATTTTGCAGGAAGTTGGGGGACCACAAGTCTAAGCGACTATGATCCTTCAGTTCTTACTAGGAGTATTAAAAAGGAGAGGAACGTTCCTGTGGATGATGACGATGGAATTTTAGAAAAGCTTCAGCGAGATGATGTAAATTATAGTCATTTTTGCTTAATTCAGTGAAAATCCTGTTTAACATTTTTTACTCCTCTCTAACTAACAGTCACTTATTTTTTGCTTTGTAGTTCATAGATGACCCTGGCCTGAAAAATGATCCCAAGCAGACACCAATAAGACTTCCACTGCATCAGTCATTTGATTACGTGGCGACAGAGACGTCGATGTCTTGTAGGTTCAAAAGCCTTTATCTAAACAATATTAAATGAAAGCGCAGGTTGATTTTTTAACTCAGGAAGTAACAAAACACATGCAAATGACATGGTTTATGTACTTCAGTAACCAAAGGACTCCTTTAAAGTAAATGGATACTACTTACGGTATTCCTAAACAGGTGATATCAGGTAATTCCATGTTTGTGTCAGAATAGAGAACTCAACTGCTCCTCTACCCCTAACCACAGAGATTGTTTTGTATACACAATTTTTAATGCAGTAGTTTACACTTGTTCATTATGTGTGGCTGGAATACATGAAGATTACAGTCTTCAGAAGTGGTTTGACTTCAGTGTACCTGGACATGGAAGGCATGCACAAACTGCAAATTTACCTTACTTTTTGCCACATGCACCAATGAGCAGCAGGGTTTTTTTTTTTTAAATATGTACAAAATATCATGACTTGTGTACAAACAGAGCTACTGTGGAAATCTTTTTGTAGTGTTTTACTAATATTTAAATTTTATTACTTTAGACAGTGAGACATGTAAACCAGGACCTGCCATTGAGGTCTGGGAGTTTAAGGGGTTAAAAACTAAATTTCAAGAAACCTCTATGACGAGTTACATTACTGGTCTAGTTTGGAAAGTTTTTGGCACAAGAAAATACACTAATACCTGTCACTCAACTATGATTACCAGTATAGTTATATTACAGTGTAATAAAATTATTGAATACAGATGAATGCCCATCTGTTATCATACATAACATTGCTTTCACAGTAAAAGAAGCACTGTCTGATCACACTTGTTCAAATTCAGTAAAAACGCATGAGAGGATTCCATCACAAACATGTGGAACTTCTGCAGGTCCTCAGCCGCCGAGTGTCGGAGAGCTTTTCCAGCAGTTGAGCGTTTCAGAGAAGGAAGAGCTTTTATTCATCCAGCTTCCCGATACCATACCTGTCTCCATAAAAGCTCTAAAAGGTGAAAAGTCTGTGAAAAAATCTGATGCTGAAGACAAGCGTACTTCTCATATCAAAGCACAAGTAAGTCGAACCTTCGGGAATCATTCTCTCCATCTTCGGTTTGCTTGGAAATATTTTTAATACTTGAACGTTGTTTGTCGTGCTTTAGGATCCAGGGGAGAAAGAGGCTGCGCCTGTGCTCTCGGACTTCACAGAAGGATTCATAGGAAAAGTGCAAATTAGGAAATCTGGCAAAGTACAGCTAGTCATAGGGGACATTACACTGGACGTGTTGGAAGGAGCAGCTTTTTCTTTTCTGCAGGTGAGATTACACACTGCTGAACAGGTGAAAAAATGGAAAATGGAAGTCAATTAGTTCAGCAGCCATGCTTACATTTCTGTTTATACATCTAGCACAGTGTTTCTCAATGCTGGTGCTAGAGACTACCAGTCTTCGCATTTTGGTGTTGTCCTTCCTTTACCTCAGTTCAATCTAGATCAGACTTGATAATTAGCTGTTGAAATGATGAAGTGATGTAGCTGTAGCATAAATATTGAGAATCGAAGTGTGTACTCTGGAACAGTTTAGAGATGACACATACGATACAAACACATGTTTCTATGTGTGCTTTCCCAGCAACTCGTGTGTGTGCGGCTCACAGAGGGTCTGACTGGCGACATGACGGTGCTTGGGAACGTCAAACACAAGCTGGTGTGTTCCCCTGACTTCGAGGCTCTCCTAAAAGGGGTCAAGGCTCCATCACACATCCAGCCGCTCTTAAATACCATTCAGACGTGATGAGCTTTCCAGACAGCCTGTAAAGTAAAGTTGCCAGAGGATGTTTGTAATGATCATGACTGATTTGCAGAAGATAAGTGCTCTCTGTATACATTACAGAGATGGGATGCTATGTATGCTATACTACACACTGTTGTCACACGAGAACTGTTTCACACGCATATATAACCTGTTATTGGAGGACGCGCGTCCATGGCATGATACTCTACATGCCTATATGACATACCTGTGTTAAGAACACAGCAGCCATCAGACTCATCGCTTCTGTGACAAGCAGGATATTTTGAATGTCGCATTTTATTATTCACGTTTTAAACTCAAATCTTTTAAAGGTAAAATCTTGATTTCAGCTTGTCAGGTGACTGTAGAAAATGATTGCTTCCTGGAGTGTCTCCTTGAAGAAAAAGAGGACAATTCAAGAGGACAAGACAAAAGAGAACAATTCATTTCTCACAGTATACGATGGAATCTTTTAACAGGTCTATTTGCACGCTACGCATTAACTTACAGTCCTTTTATAGTAGGGGAAGACGACATAAACCAGGGCTTCCCAAACTAGGGGTTGTGACCACACGTGGGATCGCTTGATTTACAAATGGGGTTGTGAGAGAAACTCACAGTCTCCTCATTTATTTTAAATTAATATTACGAATATAACTGCGAAAATGGATTCTGTGTGTTACTATTTTGTAACGTTCCTCTTTCTAAAGAGCAACATTTGAATGAAGGTAATTATAGCTATCCTGACACTGCACTAGAGTAAAAAAACAAAAATGGATCAATTTCTCAGTCCATCTACTTCCAGTAGTTCCTCAACAACATGGCAGATGATTGCAAGCTGCTATCAGTATAAAGCCTAATTCAGTGCTGTTGCCTGCATTAAGTAAGGAATAACACGTGGTGGTATAAGAGGGAGAACACGCTTTGTGCAATAATAGACAATAAAAATACAATAATACACATCATGATGGTAGTCATGATGCTCCCAGTCAGGGCGCTATCACACCACCCCAGTGTGGGTTATTTTCCTATAATACCACGCCCCCTCACGTTTTATTCCTTACCTATCGTTCCAAGGTGGACTTGACGGCGGAAATGAGATGCACCCTTTCAAACACACATCCTGACTTTTCGATATATAAAAATGTAAGTTCACGCTTCCCACTAGACAGTGCAAGGAATATTCCTTTGTTTTTTATTCACATGCGTTGCACATATAGTAAAATGTTCAAATGTAACAATAGTCCTAAATTATAAATCTGGAATAAAAACTGTAGAGTGGTCAAGGCTTGAGGAGTCAGAGAAAAGTCATAATGTCTATTTGGGGTCGTTTGGCCAAAATGACCCCCAGGTATAGTCTTTCCAGATACAGAACCACACAGTCTGTATAAAATGACAGATTTTTATATCACACAGATACACTCCAATTACATTCCCACTTTCTCATAATCAGTGTAATACTGTACATGTTTGAGTTTGGGTTACATTGTATAGATACTTCATGTTGCTTGTTTCTTTTATAGAAAATGTAGATATTTATTAAGTAAATGTACGACACAAAAAATGGCGGCTGCGATTTTTAAGCATGATGTACAAGTGGATGTGTTCTACAAAGCAAAAAAAAAAAACCCCCAAAAAAAAAGTAAGTACTACAGTTATTGTTAACTTTATAATAAACAAAAGCAAATGCAGTAGTCCTATCAACTCTGTCTTGCCTACACCTGATATGTAACGGACGTTTAAGCAAAGTCTTGCCCACCAAACTGGCCTTTAATGGTTTGTCACAGTACCATATGCTTACTGCTGTTTACATCATGAACAAACAGCACTAATCAGGGAAACGTATGCCCTTCCAAAGCGGTTTTATTAAGGACAGTGCTCACCTTTTCTTAATGCATACCTTCCCACTACACATAGCAACCACTCACTTCTTAGTGCTACTCGTTGTATTTTTTTTTTCAGCAGCAGCAGTCTTTTTCTCCGCTGTTTTCTTGGCAGGCGCTTTGGCCTTTAACACTTTCACTCTAGATTTCTTTTTGGCACCTTTAGTCGCCGCCTTCTTACGTCTCGACTCCTTCCGTCGAACGAGATCCTCCCTCCCAAGTTCAGTCATGTGCTCCTCCCATGCCTTCATCTCATTTTTATAACGTACTTTATCATCCTCTGCTAGCTGCATATATACCTAAACACACACACAAAAAAACCACAAACACAGAAAAAACAGGCAGTTAGATGTACATCAACTTAAGAAAATCTCAAATGAAATAATTGGAATGAATAACTGGGACTTGCTTGTTTCTGTGACAAGGACAGACTGGTCCAGTCATCGAACAGAGACTTCATTTTGCCCTGGAAGAGGAAATAGCTTTAAATGTTACAATCCTATACATATTGTAGCTGCACATGAGACATGTTCATGGTATGGAAAAGCCATAATCACCCTTGTAAGAATTATACTGATAAATATTACAACCACAGACAGATCTTTACCGGCATAGTAGTTCCTTTTGCTTCTTCAAAGTGCTCTGCCATGAAGATGTTGAAGGCTGTTCTGGGGCGTTTGGGCTTGCCCAGACTAGTCAGTTCCTACACTTCCAACAAAACAACTTGATAAACAATTTTATAAATGCTATGTGCAAAACAGTCAGTTGTAAAAATGCAGTAAACAAAGAAACAACAAAAAAAACACTGTACAGTTTGATATAATGATTTTACAAATCACTTGTCTATTGTAGTAGAAACCATAAAATACGTGGCAGACATTTTTTGCTGTTGATCTGTTGCTCCAATACAGGAGAGTTAAAAAAAATAAATAAATAAATAAAAATTTTTAAAAAAACCACAACAACAAAAAACCTGAATTTTACATCATTGGCTAAATACAACTACTCATAATATTATTTGTAAAGTGTGAGATTTGACACCTCGTTGTAGACCTGTTTAATCTTTTTTTTTCCCCTCTTGGCAGCTTTCAAGTGGGAAAACTGAGTTGAGAAAACAGCACTGGCCAAAACATTAGGCTACAGATGTGAGGGGACAGAGATAATATCAGAGCGTTCAAAACATCTGCGCTGTCATATCAGGTTCACTGTCACATCTGACTGCATCTGACTGCTCTTTGGTGTATTTTGAGTGATAACTCGTTCTAGAGCATTCCAGTGTTAAAATGTGGCACTCCTACACAACAAAAAATAAAGGCTGGCAGGTCTGCCTTCTTTATGAGCCTGTACTTTTAATACCTGATATTAAAAACAATTATTTAGGGATATAATGATGCCATTATGCACTCAGCAACCACTTTATTAGGAATTCCTAATACATTTATGCAGTTATCTAATCGGCCAATCATGTGGCAGCAGCAGAATGCATAAAATCATGAAGATACAGATCAAGAGCTTCCTTTAATATTCACATCAAACATCAGAATGAGGGGAAAAAATTGATCTCAGTGACGCTGACCCTGGAATGGTTGTTGGTGCCAGATGGGCTGGTCTGAGTATTTCAGAAACTGCTGATCTAATGGGATTTTCACACACAACGATCTCTAGAGTTGCAAAGAATGGTGCGAAAAACAAACAAACAAAAAAATCCATCAAACAGCAGTTCTGTGGGTAGAAACGCCTTGTTGATGAGAGAAGCCAGAGTAGAATGAACAGAGCTGGTTTGAGCTGACAGAAAACCTACGGTAACTCAAGTAACCACTCTTTACAACCGTGGTGCGCAGAAAAGCATCAATAGAGCTACAACAGCAAAAGACCACATCAGGTTTTATTCCTGTTAACCGATTTCTTTTGTGTACTCTGCGTGATTTTATGCATTACGCTGCTGTCACATGACTGGCTGATTGGATAACTGAATGAATGAGCTGGTGTTCAGACATTCCTAATAAAGTGGTCAGTCAGTGCATATGGCTTCACTAACAAATAGACAGTAATTATCAGGGCTGGTGCAGTGTCTCTAGTGCACAGCTTATGTCTTCTGCTTTTTCTGATGTCCGAACTTCGTCATTTTGGGGTTTGATAAAAATGTGTCCATGCAGGACATGCTCTTCAGGAGATCTTCAGAAGATTCAGCTTAGCAACAGAATAATTCCAGTATCATAAATAGTTACACTATCCTAATTGGTGAGCAGCATATGGGAATAACTTCTACAATTCCTTACTTGGCGACAAGAGTTTAGTCACCTACTGAGATATGAAACTGTATGTAACTGTAACAGGCATTACTGACGAGCCTTCACTCACCCTCTTCTTCCTGATCGCTCTTCTTTTTGCCATCTTCTGTCTTTTCTCCTCTGCAATAGCTGCAGACTGGGCAGGCGTGAGCTGATCCTGGTATGCCTTCATGTCAACTTTGTACTGCTCCCTGGCCGCTATGGACGCTTCTTCAAAAGGCTGCAAGAGGAAATTGGTCACAGTGACTTCTAGGGCTGCACAATAGATCGAAATTATCGAAATATCGCAAATGTAAATATCGCGATACGAATATCTCAAGGGCTTGCAATAACTGATTTTAAACCTTCAAAAAGTTACGAAAAGTCCAAGTTTTAGGGTGATGCAGATATGTCATTTTCAGTTTTTACATATATATAGAAATATAAATTGATTTTATACACTTACAGCATTATCATACCGCATATCGCATAATTTAACAAGTTATCGCATTTTTCTTCAATATCATGCATGCAGCCCTAGTGACTACACATTAGTTATTTTTTTCCCAATATTTTTAAGTTCATGCAAGTAAACAGAGTAAAGAATAAAACGTTCTGTTATAGCAAAATAGTCAATGATGGAGTGGTGAAATGGTTACCATTCCAAAGTTGATTATTTTCCTATAACAGCATACCCTGAAGTGTTTTATTTCTCTTATACCACAGCTATTCACTACTTTTGTGGAATGTCCACAAAAGTTACTTCCTTCATTTATGTTCACTTACCATCACTTATGTTATAGCAGCTATAAACAGCCGTTCCCTCACTCCATCACAGTTAATGAGACAGTAAAACAAACAAAAAACCCAGCTTTTTGCTAACAGCAAAGCTCAAACTCCTCGTTCCTGAAAACTCTCCCATGACGGAAAACTTACTACGACGTGCTGACACCGGAGACTCCTTCCATAAACGTTAAATAAACGTTTCCTTACAGAAAGCTTCACCATATCACTGATCATGTTTTTCTTTGTTTAAATCTCACATTTTTTCAATCAGGTTATTATTAGGCATACATTATGTGGAGCATCCACCATACAAGCTTTCCATTTTATTTAAAATAGACAGCTTTCTATTTTATTTTCACTAATTTTTCCACGTGCACCGATTTGAATACGGAAATATCACAATGTACACAGTGTGAAGAAACATTTCTGATTCAGGCTGGAGAAAGGGTATTTCTTCAAGCAATTCAGCACATGAGGATCATTTCTTCAGTTTCTATATTTGTGAAAGGACACAAAGAAAACGCAGACTTACCCGTTTTTCCTCTGGTGTAAGGGTCCTCCACTGCTGTGCTATCTTTCGGACAATGTCCACTACTTTGATATCTGGAGGTTTGAAATGATGGTTTTATTTAGTCCCGAGTTACACACGAGGAAATGAGCAGGCTTCAGAAAATACAGTTCTCAACATGAACATAATGATAAACACAAGCTCTGATTTTTGTGTTAAAGGCTTTGTGTTGCTACAGTTGGGTAACGGGACCTTAATTTTTTTCACTTGACACATGATACAAAGCCTTCGAACATGGGAATTTTTTTGTTTTTGCTTTAACGGTTGGATATGTACCGTATACACAGCAGATAAACACCCTGACTGAATTAATGCATTTTACGATTTGGAAATGAAAGCATTTGTCTATAAATCAGTGTGAATCTGTATTACATCATCGTCATCAGTATTATCATCACCATTACACCATGCAATGATTTACATTTCCATAGAATTACAGCACCGGCGCTCTGCTCAGGTCATGAGTTTAAATCCCAGCACCGCCAAGCTGCCACTGTTGGGCCCTTAAGCCTCAACGGCTGAGACGTATAAATGAGATAAATGTTAGTCACTCCGGATAAGAGCGTCTACCAAATGCCGTAAATGTAACGCAATTATCGTTACACAGTTTAAACTATCAGACTGTTACACAGCATACTTTAAATGCATAGTTGCAGAATAATTGCTGATATAAATATGAATTCTTACAGTTTAATGTAATGTATACTGTTACATAGTGTAAGCTGTTGCAAATGCATATTATGATTAAGCATGGGCTCGGCCACCAGCGTTGCCGTCTTAGCGATTTTATTGCTAGATTTGATGACTTTTTAGACTTCTTTATACAAAAAAAGCCTAACAGCACATCTAGCAACTTCTCGAGCAGACATTAGTGACTGTCCTGCATTCGATACGGCTCTCCAGCTCACATCACAAGTGCTGGTCATACAGACTTGAGAAAGTAGTTTCCGTCAACTCACCACCAGTGTTTAAAGCCTGACAGTTGCACTTACACAAGCCTATGTTCCCACGACCAATCACTGATCACTGTTGTTCCCAACAACCAATCACTGGTGACCATCGTTCCCGATGACCAATCACTGATCGCCGCCGTTCCCGACAACCAATCACTGATCGCCGCCGTTCCCGACAACCAATCACTGATCACTACTGTTCCTGTTGCTCTCAGACGTGAGAGTTTTATCAGTAAGGAGACGTGTCAAATTATTACAGACGTCCCCTGATAAACTAATCCCTTCTGAATAGGGCTTCTGTGTCTACAGAAAATCTTCGTTCTTCCTTTAACCAGTTTTAAAACGGAAAAGATCATGAGGATTCAGTGAATATGCAGATGAAGCCGTGACGTCACCTGATGCCGTCTGGTGACATTCTGAGCATGCACTGGCTACTTTCCCCTGAAAAGAGCTTGGCAAAGAGCTGCTGGGGGCAAATACTTTATAGCACACAGCATTACCTGGATGCTGCTTGACCACGATGGGCTGCTGCTCCTTCACATATCGCAAGTATGCAGTCAGAGGCCTTTTTGGAGGACCACCAGCTGTAGTGCTGAAGTTTTTTAATGTTGGAACGACACAAGAGCACCTGCAAACCCGAGATATCACACCCACACACACCCACACACACACACACACACACAATTATATTAAACAAATCTCCTTCTGCAACATGCGGGTAAACAGCTCACGAAGGAGTCCACACACTGATTTCTCTCTCTCTCTCACACACTGATCTCTCTCTCTCTCTCTCTCTCTCTCTCTCTCTCTCATACACACACTGATCTCTCTCTCTCTCTCTCACACACACACACTGATCTCTCTCTCTCTCTCTCATACACACACTGATCTCTCTCTCTCTCTCTCACACACACACACTGATCTCTCTCTCTCTCTCATATACGCACACTGATCTCTCTCTCTCTCATACACACACTGATCTCTCTCTCTCTCTCTCATATACGCACACTGATCTCTCTCTCATACACACACACTGATCTCTCTCTCTCACACACACACTG
>CM040465.1:6777776-6846697 GCA_022758105.1 Pangasianodon gigas | reverse complement strand
ACACTGATCTCTCTCTCTCACACACACACACTGATCTCTCTCTCTCTCTCACACACACACTGATCTCTCTCTCTCTCTCTCACACACACACACACACACACAGTAATATATTAAACAAATCTCTTTCTGCACCATGCAAGTAAACAGCTCATGAAGGAGTCCACACACTGATCACACAAACACACACGCTGATCTCTCTCCCACACACACTGATCACACACACACTTAAATTAAACAAAGCTCTTTCTGCAACATGCAAGCTCATGAAGGAGTCCAGACACACACACTGATCTCTCTCACACACACAGGAGTAATGAATGCACCGTTATTGTACTTTACCTTACAGTAACTGCACTCGAAAACAAACCCCAGGATCTGGCCAGAAGATTAGCACCAACTGTCATCAAGCTGAATGGAGCCATGCTGCGAACTCTCATACACTCACACACTCACTCACTCACACACTCTCTCTCACACTCTCTCTCTCACACTCTCTCTCACACTCTCACACACTGTGACCTGGAGTGTGAATTACAGAATGTCAGAGAAATAACCGATAAAACAACACAAGTCGCTGAAGTTTGCGGAATTGTTGTGTTTGTTAGCTCCAGGAAGCCCCCTGCCCTCTGCACCAGCATGGAAGGCGCCTTCTGCAGCCCAGGTGCATTGTGGGATACCGACAGACTACTCTGAAATTCACAGAGGCACATTCGTCCTGTTTTTAATTGTAGATATATAAATAAACCTGGCTGGAAAGAACCCCATGTCCGAGCAGTTTAAAATGCATGCAAAAACAACATGATTGAAAATGTGCAGACTTTTATCTTTATTTAGTTTTTTTTTCATAATTTTTTTATTATTATTTTGTAATATGTACTGACGATGCTGTTGTTTGTGTTGTATTCTTTGTTGCTATTAATAATTTTTAAACAAACAAACAAACAAACAAACAAACAAATAAATAAATACCTTCTGTTTACAGGTTAATGAATGAAGTATGAAAGAAGGGGCGTATAAAATAAATGAATAAATAAAAACTATAATAAGCCCCAGGGTTATTTTTATGAATGTAATTGTTTGTGACATTTATTTTTTTAAAAACGTTGTTTAAAAAACTCAAATGTGAAAAAAAAATAAAGTAAAAACATTTTTTTTAAATTATGTTTTCGTGTATTATTTAAATATCATTTATCTAAACACTACTCTGTGTGTGTGTGTGTGTGTGTGTGTGTGTGTGTGTGTCCATTACAACGACGAATCTAACACTAATGAATGAACGCCTTGTTCACCAAATGAACTCGCCTGACGTAAGACTTTTATTTTGACGTTGGCTCGATCCTAAACCGCCCCCTGTTTCCACACGCAGTGCACTAGCTAGGGGCTCTACACGCCACTGCGTTTATATCCTGCGTCATTGTAAGTGTACATGCACACGGAGTGTCGAGTGGTTTGGGATTTAACCCCCTCGATCCAGGAAGTAGAAGTTGCTCGAGTCTCGGTCTCATCATCTACACCAGCTTCTCTCAGGGAAACACAAAGTATTGTTAGCTCTTCTATAGCAATAAACTTGGACACATTAACGGCAGGCTTCTTGAGCTGACTCACACACACACACACACACACACTCCGGTGCTATGGCGTTAAAAAGAATACAGAAGGTAAGAAGTGGATATCATGGAGGAATTTGACAGTCAGGACAGATAGGAGGGTAAAGTTTTCTCCAGGCAGCTAACCTAGCATTTATTTATTTATTTATTTGTATATTTGTATATTTATTTATTTATTTATTTAGTGGCTTCTTCCAGGAACGCTAATGCTATATACCGTATGTCTATGTGCTGTTTTATTTCTGTTTACACACACACACACACACACTCACACACTGAATGTAGTGTAGTTAGCATTCTAGCTAAACAACATACTAAAGATTAGCCAGTAATGTTAACCACTTAGCTAATTCCTGGACCGTGTTCAAGCTACTGCGTTGTATTTCTATCGTGTTAAAGCTAGGTTTAAATATTATAGATATAAATAGACCTCTTCTACATGGAAACATTAGTGCGCTTTGTCATTGGATGTGAGATTTGCTCGCGTTACTTTGTTGTACTCGGACGTGACGTGACTTTGTTTATTTGTTTGTTTGTTTGTTAGCTTTAGCTCGGTTTAACAGTAGAAGGCTAGTTTTGCGTTTGTTATCCGTTTCCTTGTTTATGAGTATGTTCATGTTTTTGGTCAGAATGTTAACAAAAAAATAAACTACATGAAAACATAATATTTCTGTAACTTATCTCCATCTTAGCTTATTTAGCTGTTTTGTTTGTTTGTTTGTTTGTGTGTGTGTGTGTTTGTCAGTCTCGAGAAAGGCCCAGGCTGAACAAAGCTGGGAATGAGCTAGCTTAGCATTTTGTCTACACTTTGTTGTTCTTTCTCATAGCTCCATGTGAACTGGTTGGCATTGTGAGAATTCAGGAGTGTTCCAGTTTTACTAAAAGCCCTGCTGTGTCGTTTTCACTTGAAACTACTTCCGGTGTTGGGGAATGTGGAAGTGGCTCTGACTTTGCTCGAGATATGACGTCACAGGTTGCCACGCAACCTCCCCTCGGGGTAAAAGGGCAATAACAGTCATTCAGTATTCAGTAGTTTGATGGTATGTACAGTATATACAGTACATACCTACTATAACTTCCAGCTAAGTTAGAGAAAACACAAAACACAGGCCGAGCAGGTGGAAGCTGGAATGATACACTAAACGGCTAAAAGTTTGTGGACACCTGACCATTACATCCAAACTCTTGCCCCAAAGTTGTACTGGATGTCTTTGTATGCTGTAGTATTATAATTACCCGTCACTGGAACTAAAAAAATTGTGCTTGTCTTGCTCGGTGGTCCCCGGAGGACTAGTGGTTAGGATTCAGCGCTCTCACCGCCGCAGCACGGGTTCGATTCCCCGCCAGGGAACCAACTCCAGCCAGCGAGGTTGCACAAGACGGAGCATTCCCAGCGCCGGTCCCAAGATTGGTAAGGGAGGCATCAGGAAGGGCATCCGGTGTAAAAACTGTGCCAAATCAAATATGCAGACCAATGATCCGTTGTGGCGACTTCTAACGAGAGCAGGCGAAAGAAGTCTTGCTCTGTTAGCACGTTTGTAGGTCTGTGTAGTCTTTAGTTAGATTTGTGTAGTCTCAGGTAGATTTCTGTTGTTTTATGTAGCACCACGGTCCTGGAGGAACGTTGTTTCATTTCACTGTGTACTGTACCAGCGGAATATGGTTGAAATGACAATAAAAGCCACTTGACTTGACGTGTTCCAGCATGACAGTGCCTCTGTGTACAAAGCAAGCTCCATGAAGACATGATGTGCCAAGGTTGGACTGGAAGAACTTGAGTGTCCTGCACAGAGCCCTGACCTCAACCCCTCTGAACACCTTTGGGATGAACTGGAACACCAACTGCATTCAGTGCCTGATCTCACTAACAATCTTGTGGCTGAATGAGCACAAATCCCCACAGCCACACTCCAAAATCTAGTGGAAAGCCTTCCCAGAAGAGTGGAGGTTATTCTAACAGTAAAGAGGGAACATGGCTATGTTAATGCTCAGGTTTGGAGTGGGTGTGTTGGTCAGGTGTCCACATACTTTTGGCCATATAGTGCATCTACAAATTAACATTAGCAGTAAACGATCAATCCTGTTACTTTTCTGAGAATAACATTGTTGACATTCATACTGGAATATTAGACACCCTAAAACTATAAAAATGAATTTTAAAAAAATTGATAATGATTTGAACTGACATTAAATGTGTAAGGAAATTAGACTCTAGAGTAAAAAAATCCCTGAGCAAGACCGAGAGCAATCACTAGCTGGCCATATAGTAGTTAGTATAGTAGGCCATAAAGTTAATTACTTTCACTTCACAATCACTACAATAACTTCCTGCATTCCTGGATGTTTAACGAGCGCAGATTCAAACATAATCTGCAACAACACTTTACTGTAAGAATCTTTTTTTTTAAACTTCAATCTTCTCTACCTCCTCCCAACACATCTGAACCAATCAATCAGAGCACTGAAGCTCTGGCAGGTGGTTTACCTCATCCCCAAATACCTGATTCTGTATTCAAAGAATGCTAAAAATAGCTCCAAATTTATACTTGAGATACTTAAACACCAAACACCCAGTACTCACGTTACTTCATTACAAAATCCTTGCCCTTGGTGTACCTGAATGCTGAATAACCAGTACCCATGACACCTAAATGCCAGAACCTGGTTACTTGAACACTAAATATTTATAATAAACACCCTGTACTCAGGAACATGATATCACACCACTTAATTCTGTCCATCAGAATGCTTTGTTATGGTGTATACCTATTCAAAATGTTGTGAACACTGCATTCCAGGTTCTCCATAATCATTAAGCTTTTTATTTTTATTTTTATGATGTGTGTCTGTGATTCAGGAGCTTCAAGATTTGCAAAGGGACCCTCCTGCACAGTGCTCGGCTGGACCTGTTGGAGATGACCGTACGTCTATTGATCTGTCTACTATAGGCCTATTTGATAAAACCTGTTATTAAATAACTCATTTTATTTTTTTATTGGTAGGCTGTGGCCCTTAGATATTACAGTTAATGTTATGGTTTTCTGTGCTTTGCAGTGTTTCACTGGCAGGCAACAATAATGGGACCTGTAAGTATTTTCTCCTTTTAAGCTGATTTTGATCTTTGTTTTTGATTATAAGAACGCAATGGTCCTCTGCTAAGATTTCCCCAAAATGAAGGCTCCAATACAGGATGCTAAGCAAAGCTAAGGTGGCATTAATTTTCCTTCATTTCTTTTCTCCCTCTAACAGACTGATAGTCCATACCAAGGAGGGGTCTTCTTCCTTACTATCCACTTTCCCACAGACTATCCCTTCAAGCCTCCAAAGGTAATTAGGAGTAACCCAGTCTGCCTCCACATCGTTCGATGGCGATTTGATTTAACGGACGTTTTCTGCTTTTAACAGGTAGCATTTACGACAAAAATTTATCACCCAAACATAAACAGTAATGGAAGTATTTGCTTGGACATCTTGAGGTCACAGTGGTCCCCGGCACTAACAGTTTCAAAAGGTATAGACATTTCATTATAAGTATCGCTACGCATTAATGTATGAGAATTATACCACAGTGCTGTTGAATTCTTGAATCTGATTGGTCAGAAGGTGTTGATTTGTATGTTGACGTTTATTTTAAAGCGCTTGTTCCGGTACGTTATCGTTTCTATAGTAACAGCTCATACACAGGGACTTGTACGGCGGACATTCTACGTAATCTGAGACTAATAAAAAAAAAAAACAACAGTTTTAAGACGTATTGTTATTTAACAAACATCTAATCACTGATATAGTGAGGTTTTCTGTAAGGAGACATCTATGTAACATTTGTGGAAGGAGTCTCCAGTGTCAGCGCTTTGTAACAATCAGTAACAGGAAGTCTTCAGGATAGAGGACGTTGCACTTTTCTAGTTTTTATTTTGAAGAACGGGGGGAAAAAAGAGGTTGGCGAGGGAACGATTATTTATAGTTGCTATTACCTAAGTGATAACAGGAACTAACTTGTCTCACGGACGTTTCAGAGCGATAAATGTAACTATAAATCGATAAAAAGCACATCACTCATTAATAACTTAAAAATGGTAATAGTTGGCAAATCGCTGTGGTATAAGAGGAATAAAACAGTTCGGGGCACGCTGTTATTGGAAAATAATCAACTTCCGTGTGGTAAAAGTGTCTCTGCTATGCATTGGGCCACCACCCGGTTGTTGATTATTTTCCTTTGACAGCACACCCCGATGTGTTTATTCCTTACACACATTTATATATTGTTTCAAACCTTAGTATTTCTTAAATTGTAAACACTGCTTTGTTTTGTTTTTGTACAGTTCTATTGTCCATATGCTCCTTGCTCTGTGACCCAAACCCTGACGACCCCTTAGTCCCAGACATAGCACACATCTACAAATCAGACAAAGAAAAGTAAGTACATTACTGCAGAATGTCATACACCTGATTTCTGTTCTTGTAATATGTATAAATTACTATTATCCTCCATAAGATCGTTAAATCATTTTGAATATGCATTCACTGAGCACTCTGTTAGGAACACCTGTACACTTACTCATTCATGCAATTATCTAATCAGCCAATCAGGCACAGTGCATAAAATCATGCAGATACGGGCCAGCAGCTTCGGTTAATGTTCCCATCAACCATCAGAATGGGGAAAAAATGTGATCTCAGTGATTTTGACCATGGCATCATGATTGTTGGTGGCAGATGGGCTGGTTTGAGTATTTCTATAACTGCTGATGTCCTGGGATTTTCACGGAAAACTGTCTCTAGAGTGTACACACAATGGTGCAATAAAGAAAAAACATCCAGTGAGCAGCGCTTTTGCGGATAGAAACGCCTTGTTGATGAGAGAGGTCAATGGAGAATGGCCAGACTTCGGTTCGAGCTGACAGAAAGGCTACAGTATCTCAGATAACCACTGTACAATTGTGCTCAGCAGAATAGCATCTCAGATTGCACAACACATCGAACCTTGAGGCCGATGGGCTACGACAGCAGAAGAGCACGTCGGGTTCCACTTCTGTCAGCCAACAACAGAAAGCTGAGGCTGCAGCGGGCACAGACTCACCAAACCTGGACAGTTGAAGACTGGAAACACGTAGCCTGGTCTGATGAATCTTGATTACTGTTGAGGCACACAGATGGTAGTGTGAAGTTGGTGCCAACAGCATGAATCCATGGAGCCAACCTGCCTTGTGTCAACAGTCCAGGCTGGTGGAGGTGGTGTAATGGTGTGAGGAATGTTTTCTTGGCACGTTTTGGGGCCGTTAATACCAATCAATCATCGCTTGAATGCCACAGACTATCTGAGTATTGTTACTGACCATGTGTATCCCTTCATGGCCACAATTTACACATCTTTTAATGGCTCTGTGAGTGTGATTCTACACTCTTATGGGGAAAAAGATTATTATTATTGGTTCTACTGGGAATCTTTAGTGCTAGTAAAACCCTCCATTACAGAGCTCCACCGAAAACCTTTAAGCATTCCCTCTAGAGCCTTTTAAGTTGCTAAATTTAACTTTTTTCTTAAGAGTGTACTAACCTGTTACATAGCAAGTCATAACAGGTATATATGCGTGTTTGTCACTGAGGTCATTTTCCCCCCTTTTTTTGTTTTTTTTACAGATACAACAGACTAGCAAGAGAATGGACCCAAAAGTATGCAATGTGAAGACTTAATGGACATTTTTTAAGTCACAGATCACTGTCAATTCTAGTATCATAAAAAAAAGTACTTAGGTTATATTATTAAACACATTGTATTGATAACACTGACCATCTGCAATGACCAATAAGAATAGCTGAACTAGTATTTCAGAAGGGAGCGTTTTCTTTGCACAAAACAAAAATGAAGCGGTTATTCACTCTGTGCATTTGCTCCCCCCCATTTCCCCCCTTCAGGCGGTGTCGGGCACTTTGCATTTTCTCTTGTATTCAATATCATATTTAAGACTGGCATGACGTTGTACAGCTGCAGTTACCCCAGGAGAGGGAAATTAAGGACCCTTGTTTCTCATTCAATCAAGTCCATTTTCTTTAGATATTTTATTGTATAGTTAATAATGCAACTATACTTGATTTTTTTTTATTTTTCATTAAAATTTGTTTTAAAATGACACGTCTCTGTTTATGCTTTCTGTAACGTTTATACTGTATATCACCCTGATGAGGGAAAGTGGGTGTAGCCGAGTGGATTTTTCAGGCAGTCCTCAATTCTATCGCTCCTGTATACATTTCTAAAAAATGAATCACATCATCATGACTCCCGTCTACAAGTCTAGTCTTGTTTACTCGATTCCACAAAAATCTAAGGGCCGATCAAATAAACTTCACTTGAACTAGGTGTGTTTTAAAACAGTAATGGTGCACAGGATAGTGTCAGTTTTTCTGTTTGAAATCAGTAGGAAGATTTCTGTTTCATTCACACGTTATTTAAACCAGTGTTACCGTCTCACAGCCCCAGAGCCGCTGGTTCGATCCTGAGCTCGGATTTCTGTCTGTGTGGAGTTTCACATGTTCGCCCCGTGTCTGCATGGCTTTCCTCCGGTTTCTTCCCACCTCCTGAACACATCCTGGTATTAGAATAAATGATCCCTAGATGTGAATATGGTTGTGCCTTGAGTTGGTCTGGCTTTCCATCCAGGGTGTATTCCTGGGATAGACTCTGAATCCACTATCTCTTACACAAGATAAATAAAAGAATGAATAATTATGTTATGATCTTCACATTTGTGCATAATCAAGGTCAATATAATTAATACTTTTGTATCTTACTTAGTATCATAGTTTACCACTAATTAAGTATGATGATACCCAAAACACTGCACCATCTGAATGAACATCTGGGTGTGCGTAATGCTTTAGCTTTCCAAATAATTTGCTCATCTTCTCTTACTCACATGGAATGTCTGAGTAAATATATTTGAAGAAAAAAAAAAAAAGTCATGTCTGTACAGGTCTTCCCACAGGAAGTCACAGAGCATTTTTTCTTTATCCTCTACTTTGGACTGTTTGTAAGATGGATAATAACCTGCAATCATCATTAACTGATAAGAGATATTTTCCATTGCAGTCGCTTCCTCAGTTACTTACTCATTTGAGGCAATTTGTGTCCAGTGGCTTTATATATAAAGCCTGCAGGACCGTGGTGCGACACACTACATGGTGCAAAACACTGTGTGGGCTCCAAAAACAGCACTATATATATAAAGTGCAAATAATGTAACCGAAGATGAGTCCAACAAACTACAGTCCTGGAAAAAAGAAAAAGCGTACATGCAGCATAATGGTGCAGATCACTGTCTTCTGAATCTTTCACATGGTGTCCTCTAAGCATGAAAAGGCTTTGCTTTGGCTTTCATCGCAATCTGGTTATTAAAAATACCACAGCAGGACATATGACTTACAGTAAGCAAGGTCATCACTGTTGCCTTGTCCCAAAACCCTGAAAGGTGAAGAGTAATAGATACTTCATCACTTGTAGTTATTATTTTTTCTTTGAGGATATTAAAGCTTTGGAAATCCTGTATACTGTATGTCATTTAAGGTCATTCTTTGAAAAAACATTTAAAGATTGTTAGCAGATATGACAGAAAATCATGATCTTGGGTTGGATGTTTATCACAAAATGTGTGGTTTTTTAGACTCAAATTTGACAACCTACTGACGATATTCTTACTTTCTTTCCATTTGTAAGTAATACTAGCAGGTGACTGCGTGGAAAAGGGGAGCTCTTCACATGAGTTTCGTATGGCTTTTGGATAAGACTCCTTGCAGTGATCGGAAATTTTATTGCCACATCTATGATTGTATAATTTCCCTCCTTCTTTTAAAAGTCATTTCCTTTAGGATTATGTGTCAGGTCTGTTACAAATTAACAGTATGCAATCGTGTTTAAGAGCATGTCTGAATGTGTGTGTCCTTTATGAGATTTTAGTGAATTGAAGCAACAACAAATTCAGAATCTGTCAGTTGTACACTATCACTACAGAAATCTAGTCAAACTTTAATTCTGTGTAAATAAAAAAAATAAAGTTTTCTCTTTAGGTTTCTTGGTTAGTTTCTTCCTCTTATGTATACATTACAGATTTATTGAAATTTATTTTACAGATTATCACATACACATTCATTTCATTTCTCCGTATCTGTCATCTGTAAACTGTATCTTCTTCTAAGCCAGCTGGTAATTTCTCTCGATCTTGCTCAGGGATTTCTTACTCTAGAGGCTAATTCCCTACACATTTAATATCAGTTCAAGTCACTATTAACTTTTATTTGATTCATTTTTATTAATACTAGTTTTAGAGTGTCTGATATTCCAGTATGAATGTCAACAATGTTATTCTCAGAAAAGTAACAGGATTTATCGTGTAAAGCTATATACACTACATGACCAAATGCATATGGACACATGACCAACACACCCATATATGGTTCTTCCCCAAACTGTTGCCACAAAGTTGGAAGCACACAATTGTGTATACGATGTCTTTGTATGCTGTAGCTTTAAGATTTCCCCTGACTGGATCTAAGAGGCCAAAACCTGTTCAAGCATGACAGTGCGCCTGTGCATAAAGCGAGCTCTATGAAGACATGATATGTCAAGGTTGGAGTGGAAGAAGTCGAGTGTCCTGCACAGAGCCCTGACCTCAACCCTACTGAACACCTTTGAAATGAACTGGAACACTGACCACACCGCAGGCCTCCTCACCCAACATCAGTGCCTGACCTCACTAACACTCTTGTGGCTGAATGAGCACAAATCCCCCACAGCCACACTCCAAAATCTAGTGGAAAGCCTTCCCAGAAGAGCGGAAGCTATAGCAGCAGGGGGAGTGGGGACCAACTTTGAAATAGTATTCAACAAGCACATATGGGAATGATGTTCAGGTGTCCACATACAGTGTATTTTGTGAAATAAGGATGACACTTGGTATGCGATGAAAAAGCATGATCGCAGACATGGATTACTGTATGTAGCGTTAATAATAATACACACATTAATCCAAGTTAACCGGGTTGCTTGACCCACTTGACTCAACATTATAAAACAATAATAAATTAGAAATGAGAGAAACTTGAAACTTGAGTTTAAATACAGATGATGCAATTTCCTTATGAGTCATGTTCCTGGAAAAACATGTTCCATACTTGTGTAATGGTGTACCAGCGTTGACGTAGAAGAGGCACACTGTAAAACTGATATCTTTTAACACTATATTGTAAATATTCATAGAAATCTGTTTCAACAATGAATGCTTTAAATTTGAATTTCTAAATGGTACTGAATGGTGTAAAGCTTTTTTTTTTCCTTTTTTGGCCATTTGTATTGATCTGACACAGTATCTAGGAACGAGTATGATGAAATACATGATTATTTCAGTCTGGAAAGCCTACGTGACTTTTAACATGATAAATGATAAATGAATTCGTTACCCGGAAGTAATTTGAAATGCAAGCGTTGCTCTATACAACAGGCTTTTTTTAAAAATGAATTTATAGTGTAAATGAATTTATAGTGTACTTTTATAATGTATGTGAAGTAAAAAAAAAATACTCGATAAATAAATTATATATTTATATATGTATTTTTAATAGCCTACATGCGTGTTGTGACCTTTGTGGCGGCGGCGGCGTCGTCGTCAGGCGTGACGTCACGCGCCTCCTGCGCCTTCTGGGATGGAGAGGCAGCACAGGAGAGCTAGCGCTGAAGTGAATGAGAATGAGGATGAGGATGAGTGTGAGTGATAAGTGTGCTTTTCTCTCGGTTTATGGCGTGTGTTTGTTCCGGGTGGAGTGCCGTGTTGTTGTCCTTCCCCCATATCTCGGAGTAATTAGACGAGCAGCGCTGTGTAAACATCTCTGAAGTCAGGAAGTGGGATGTGGCCCGGCTCTATCTTCACTTACAGTCTGCGATGTGACACAATCCCAGCGCCTCGGGCACGCGCTGCCACTCTTCCCCGCGGATATAAGAAGACGTGAGTGATGGCATCCGCTTCATGCAGCTGGACCACGACGAGGACGACGGACGGCTTGGATTCGGCTCGTGCTGGAAGACTGAAAAGCGATACGTGTGTCGTAATGTAGCAGACTGTGGTGTATTTTTTTGTTGTAGTTGTTGTTGTTGCCCTGACAAAGCGTCATTTGCGTCGGATAATGGACTCGTCGGTAACGCTGGGCAGGCTGGAGCTCGGGCGCGCCGCCGTGAGCCCGGGCACGCGCCTCAATGGACCGGGGGCGAGGGAAAGGAGCGCGCAGCAGCAGCACGCGGGGCCGCGCGCGGGACCTCTCGGCTGCGTGCCGCTCTCGCACCAGGTCGCGGGCCACAAGTACGGCGTGGACAAAGTAGGTCAGTTTACTGATTAACCTGATTCCTCTGCATCCATCCATCCACGTTACAGCGGCAGTGCGCCATTCACACAGTAAGTTACTCTGTAAACAAGCTGGCTGACGTGTCCACGCGGTGCACGCGCTGGAAGCAGCAGAGTAACAGGTTTATTTCCACTGGACCTGCGCAGAGCTGCACAATATAGCAGTGTCTAACACTAGGAGAAGGGTCTGTCTGCGTCCTGCAGGACTACAAACCACGCCCATTACAAAGGAACGCCCATTACAAACCACGCCCACAACAAGGAGCGCCTACTAGCAAATCACACCACACGACATTCGCTCACCTGCTACACACTACACAACATTCGCTCATTCGCTACACACCACACGACATTCACACGCCCACTACACACTACACGACATTCACACGCCCACTACACACTACACGACATTCACACGCCCACTACACACTACACGACATTCACACGCCCACTACACAACATTCACACGCCCACTACACACCACACAACATTCACACGCCCACTACACACTACACAACATTCGCTCATTCGCTACACACTACACGACATTCACACACCCACTACACACCACACGACATTCACACGCCCACTACACACTAAACGACATTCACACGCCCACTACACACTACACGACATTCACACGCCCACTACACGACATTCACACGCCCACTACACACTACACAACATTCGCTCATTTGCTACACGCTACACGACATTCACACGCCCACTACACACCACACGACATTCACACGCCCACTACACACTACACAACATTGCCACGCCTGCTACACAACATTCGCATGTCCGCTACACACTACACAACATTCGCATGCCCGCTACACAACATTCGCATGCCCGCTACACAACATTCGCATGCCCGCTACACACTACACAACATTCGCATGCCCGCTACACACTACACAACATTGCCACGCCCGCTACACAACATTGCCATGCCCACTCCCCCCAAACCCTATGTTTAGGGTGTAACTTGTAATAGTGGGCGTACCTTGTAGGGGGCGTGGTTTGTAACCCTGCAGGACGCAGACAGATACACTTGAGTATTCTTGCCGTACTGAGGATGCAGTAAGCCCTTTACCATGTCAGTGGTGTGCTGTCACGTTTCTGTCAGTGACGTCACTATACAGTTTGCTGAAATAAGTAAGCACTTAGTTTAAAGGTGCATTAAGTAAGATTAGTCTCAGCCTAGTGGGCCGGCCTAGAAGATGCATTTTTGCTCATTGAGCCCCATTGTTTAAATGCGCATGTGTGAAGAGTCTAGCTAGGCGAATTTCTGTCTTGCTATTTGTAGCTAGCAAGCAGTGAGCGATAGCAGGGACATACTGTGAGATATACACACATCTGCTGACACTTGTGTGACAAATGCTATGCAGCTGATGGCACTCCAGCAAAACAAGGCTTGCCTAGTTTCCTTGTTTTTTCACGATTAAGACTCTAACGGTTAAGTGGGTTCAGCATTTGAATGAATGTTCCCGAAACTCTGCCCCCACTATCTACAGTGGTCTGTAGTGTGTCTGTAAAATGACTGACAGGAGGCACATCCAAACACAAACAAGCATTTCGGACCGGAAGTCCGTTTTCCCAAACGGCTCTCTCACCGACTTTTGCTAAGTCCATGACTTAATCTGTTTTTTTTTTTTTTTTAAATCACATTCTACAAATTTTCCAAGTTATTTGTACAAGTAAGGAATTTAAAAAATCAACTATTGCACCTTTAAGTGATAGTTGTGTACAAAAGAGTAACTTCATTCATTAATTCATTCGTTCATTCCTCTTCAGTAGCTGCTTTATCCTGGTCAGGGTCATGGAGCGAAAAAATGGGCCAAGCCCAAAATGGCAAAATATTAAGCTTTTAATGGTCTTAACAACAAATCATTTGTCTGGAAGAATTAAACAAATAGATAAAGGAACTTAGTATGGGATAGATTTTCCTGTTGATGTCTCTAAATGTTTAAGCCTTGTGACCCTCAGTGGGCTGCATCAGGTGTGGCAGAGAACCAAATAATGACTAATCTTTAAAAAAAAAAAAAAGAAATTACATATATATATATCGCAGATTTCGATTTTCGGGAAAATTTTGTACACCTAGACATGTTAGTTTGAATTTTACATCTAACATTTTAATCAATTATCATGATTTTACCTTTGCATACAAGAAGACTATATAAGTGAATTTCCCTGTTTCTAGTTTTTCCCCCAACAGTACCATGCACACATTTTTGCACACTCCTTCACATCAAGGGAAAATTTACCGTTGCCAATACACCTCCCAGCATGTTTTTGGGAGGTGTGAGGAAACCAGAGAACTGAGAAAAAAAACCAGACTGACACGCGAAACACCACAGAGAGAGAGAGCTATGAGGTGGTGACGGTTCCCGCTGCTCTAACTTCTCAGTCTAAATTCATCTTATCTGAAAAAAAGAAAAATCCAATTAGGTCAGTGATTGATCTGTAAAATCAGGTTGATTGAGAGAAACATTAATTCCTGATATATTCATACAGTATGTATCAGTGTGTTTCAAGTTTCAAGATTGTTTTATTGCCACACAAGAGTGCTGGAGGAAGTTGGGTTCAGTACACGTCAACCATCAACATTATACAAACTAAACAATGACGTGCAAGACACCAGATTGACTACAAAATCTGGATTAATACTGAGTCAGAGAGTGTGAGTTTAGCAGAAGAATATAAGGAAATGTTGCAATAGTACAGACAGAGTGAAACCCTTCGCAGCAGTACTGACTGTAACAGTAATGACTGTATTTGGTATAACCAGAAGTCAATATACAATTTGTACATAATAAACGGTAAATAAATTGACTTACTTGACTGATGCAGTGTATTGTTTATATATGTGGTTGGATGTAACTCTAGGTATACTGCAGCATCCCGATGGTACGGTACTAAAGCAGCTTCAGCCTCCACCCAGAGGACCCAGAGAACTGCAGTTCTATAGCATGGTAAGTAGTGTTTAATGGTATATTTTCCCCATGTTCAATTATCTTTCATAATTTGCCCAGTATTTCTATTCGATGTGTACTAAATTGCAGAATTACTGGGACTCTTGAAAAGAATTGGCATAAACGACTAACAAACATTGGACACAATGATTAAAATAAGAGAGAGCACTTGTATCTCCTATAACAAAACATCTTTCGGCCGCTCCTGTTAGGATCGTTGGTCTGAATATTTGATTTGGCACGGGTTTTATGCTGGATGCCCTTTCTGCGCAACCCTCCCTAATTTTATCCAGGCTTGGGACCGGCACTGGGAGTGCGCTGTCGTGTGGGGTCGGTTCCCTGGCCGGGAATCGAACCCAAGGCCTAACCACTAGTCCTCCAGGGACCCCCATAACAAAAAATAGTTGTCATAAAACCTTTTTTTTTTTTTTTTTGTGGTAATAGTAATTTCCCTCAGAATTTGGGGACAGTTGACACGCCTAAATAAAATTTTAAATAAATATAAACAAATTTTTGTCCTTAAAAATGATTGCGATTTAAAATTGCCTTTAGTCACCGGAAACTGTATCGCTGTTTCGCTTATGACCAAATGTGAGGTTGCACATACATTCCTCTTGCCATCCATCACCATGCAGAAAACAAAATAGCTTTTAATTGAGCTGTACAAGTCAGGCGATGATAGAAAACAATATATAAGAAAAAAATACCAAATATACCAAGCACAATCATGGCCATAGTAAAGTTTCAAGAGTCTAGAACGGTTGAAAATTTGCCGGAAATTGGACACAGGAGCATACTGACTCCAAACCCAAGTAAAAAGCAATCAATCCCTGAGCAAGTTCATGGATTCACACACTTTAGTTGATTTTAGGGTTTCAAAATCTTGAACTTATTAGATCGTATCTTCATAGCAACATGCCGTTTGGAAATGTTGCACTCCTGAGAGCATCTCACAAAATTCAGCACCAAGCACCAACTTCATCAAATGTCAATGGAACTACAACTGGAATCTCAATATATGGAGAAAAAAGGGTGTCTAGTGAGCAAGGAGAACTTCCTGATACCCAAAGTAAAATATTGCAGGGCATCACTGATGCTGTAGCCTTGGCCTGTTTTTGCTGGCATTGATGGCGTCATGGATTCTGCCGGGATATTTTAGCCAAAACCTAGTTGCCAGACCATCCCAAACTGATCAAAACGTCTCACTTTCCAGATTTGAACCCTATTGAAAAACCTGTGGTCTGAATTGAAGAGGAAATCCACATGCACAAACATAAAAGACCTGGAAGTGTTCTGCATGGAGGACTGGACCAAGATATGATGATAAGTGTCTCCTCCAGCTCATTCCATATTACACCAAGAGGAAAGAGCCTCTGTGCTGTTATTCTCTCCAGAAGAGTTTCATCAGAATATATTAATTGTAAAAGTGCTGATAATTTTGAAACTAGGATTTTGGGGTGAAAAAAAAATCACCGAAGAAATCGTGTATTGCATTAACATAAAAGTATGCAGTAAATTCAAAATCTCACTCATTGCAAGTGTTATTTATTTTATAATATTAATCGTTGCTCATTTCCATGACAGGTGCCTACAGCAGAATATTCATATTAAACTTGTGTTTGGAGATGTTCTTGGCAGTCTGTCTGTTCATATAAAAAAAATACTGTTTATAAGAACTTCTCTTTGTTTAAAAGCTTGTCTGGAGCCATCACTTATGCTCATAAGCATGAAGATAATGGTGACGATTCCAGAGGCCTGCCAATCCTCCCTGACTCCTGAAGATAGACTCTTGAGGAAGACCAGCTGGTCTCTCAGTCGAAAATTGCTTTTTGAGGGTTAAATGTTAAGCAGTCCAACTCAGAAGCGCATCCTCCAAATGACGGATGCTATTAGCCAGTACTCTGATTTAATATTTTCAGCATGCTCTGAAACAGTGAGTGTTTTCAATCAAGATTTCATCTTTTTCCACTGTGGTTCAGTTATGTAACTAACAGTGCTGGCTGTGCCAAGGATCCACCCACACCACAGCACATTGCATATTTCCTCCTTAGCATTATTACTGGTCTTGAGTTCACCTGGTCCAATCTTGTGTTTTGCTCAGGTTTATGCCAAGGATTGCTGTGACCCCTGCCTACTCGAGCTGCAGCAGCATCTTCCCAAGTACTACAGCACTTGGTCTTCTCCTGACAGCCCCACAGGTGACCAGTTCTTACAGTAGAACTACACGTACGCACAATGGCTGCTACAGACATCGAGCGTTTCCTCAGAAATGAATGCTACACAGTGATAATATAAACGTTAAGGGAAGCACAATTCAAAGTGTGTCTCAAACCTCATACGTCTGTCCTGTTCTAGATCATATTTCAGTGTTTATTTTACATAACATACACGTTTTATGTGATTTACTTATAGAAAAGTTTGAATTCAACACACCTCTCATACATACAGAGATGTCAACATCTACAGTTTATGCTTTTGATCCCTTGTTATGGGAGTGTTAAAGTGGAAAAAAAAAATCACTTAAGCAGAAAAGTGGAACCCGACATGGTCTTCTGTTGTTGTAGCCCATCTGCCTCAACGTTCAACATGTTGTGTGTTCTGAGATGCTTTTCTGCTCACCACGGTTGTAAAGGGTGGTTATTTGAGTTACCGTAAACTTCCTGTCAGCTCGAATCAGTCTCATCAACTCTGTCATAAACAAGGTGTTTATGCCCACAGAACAGCTGCACACTGGATGTTTTTTTTGTTTGTTTTTTTTCATCATTATGTGTAAACTAAAAAGAGACTGACGTGTGTGTAAATCCCAGGAGATGAGCAGTTTCTGAAACCACCCCATCTGGCACTAGCAACCATGCCATGCTCACATGAATGAGCAGGTGTACAGATGTTCATAATAAAGTGGCTTATGATAACCATGACAATGACGGGAAGGTTTAAAGATCAACTAATGTGTCTTGTCGATATTTTTTATGACATCTTCATGCTGCTCCCCAGAGACAAATATGCCAGAAGAGTCAGAGTGAACTTGCCAACATTTTATAGATTGACCTGGAAACATTGCTGTTTGTGTAGCAGCCATGTGCGTACATATACATAGTTACATGTTGGATATAGCGCCAGTCTAATGGTCACAGTGAATGCCAGAAAACTGGCATATTTAGAGCAACATCAACTGCCCATCAATACCTGACACACAAAATGCAGTTACAAGTTCAAATAGAGAGAATATCATGAAAATGAGGGGAAAAAGGTCAAAATTTGCGCTGTGATATTGATACTAATGGTTATGATGATCCTCTTCATGTACAGAGCTGTATCTGAAGCTGGAGGATGTCACACGCCGCTTCCAGAAGCCCTGCATCATGGATGTGAAGATCGGCCAGCGTAGCTACGACCCTTTTGCCTCACAGGAAAAGCGTGAGCAACAGATCAGGAAATACCCCCTGATGGAAGAGATTGGATTCCTGGTGCTTGGGATGAGGGTAAGCACTCACTGGCCCCTTCCTGTTTTATTTGAAAATATTCGAGATTTCCTCTCATTAAGATGGACAGCACACTCGAGATGCTTAAATGTTTTACTCATTTCCAGTCCCAGAGTAATCCTACTCAAACACACCTTTCTTCATTAAATTCATTCAAGAATTAGGTCGTGGGTGGAGACTGGTATTTTCCTACAGCTACCAGATGAAATCTCGTAATTATTTGAAAAATGCTTCCAGCCCTTTACATTGTGTGAATGTTTTCATAATAAATAACAAAGAAACACTATGATTAATTAGCCGCTAATTAATAAAGACTTATTTTCATGGCCCATTTTGCTCATCTTTAACAAGGGTGTACGATTTTGGAAGGCACTGTGCTTTGCGGCTCGTCCCTTTGTGGCTGCATTGCCAATTTTTAAAAAATTTTTTTTTGCAAGCATCCAGATTAGCAGGAAGGCTGTGCAGTTTTCTGAACTGGACAGATCTGTTCTATGGAAATGGAAAAACAAGATAAGTGATGCAAATCAAATACTGTGGCAGTCCATACTGGTATGACTCACCATCGTCAAGAACCTGATGGGCTTGATTCCATAAACAGCTCTGAAAGACTAATATTGAAGCAGACAGATGTATCTGTATGCACCTGTGCCAGCTGCTGTAGTGTCCTGAATTACAAAAGCACTAGTGGGTTAAAATAGTACTTTAAAACAGGCAGGTGATTTACTATTGATGGTAGAGATGCACTAATCTGATACTGATTATCGATACTGGCCTGAAAAGCTGGATTTTGATCAGCATTAGGTTTTCTTATTCAATCCACTTACTTTATTTTATGCCATGAATGTGTGTGATGTTGGCTGACCCCATATACACTTACTGAGCACTTTATTAGGAACCTGTGCACCTATGCATTCCTGCAATTATCTAATCAGCCAATTGTGTGGCAGCAGTGCAGTGCATAAAATCATGCAGATACGGGCCAGCAGCTTCGGGTAATGTTCACATCAACCATCAGAATGGGGAAAAAATGTTCTCTCTCTGATTTTGACCGTGGCCTGATTGTTGGTGGCAGATGGGCTGGTTTGAGTATTTCTATAACTGCTGATCTCCTGGGATTTTCATGCACAACAATCTGTAGACTTTACTCAGAATGGTGAAATAAAGCAAAAAACATCCAGCGAGCGGCAGTTCTGCGGATACGCCTTGTTGATGAGAGAGGTCAATGGAGAATGGCCAGACTGGTTCGAGCTGACAGAAAGGCTACAGTATCTCAGATAACCACTGTACAATTGTGCTGAGCAGAAAAGCATCTCAGAATGCACAGCACTTCAAACCTTAAAGCGGATGGGCTACAACAGCAGAAGAGCACATCGGGTTCCACTTCTGTCAGCCAAGAACAGAAAGCTGAGGCTGCAGTGGGCACAGACTCACCAAAAGTTGGTGGACAGTTGAAGACTGGAAACACGTAGCCTGGTCTGATGAATCTGATTTCTGCTGAGGCACACAGATGGTGGAGTCAGAATTTGGTGCCAGCAGCATGAATCCATGGATCCAACCTCCCTTGTGTCTACAGTCCAGGTTGGTGGAGGTAGTGTAATGGTGTGGGGAATGTTTTCTTGGCACACTTTGGGCCCGTTAATACCAATCCGTCATTGCTTGAATGCCACGGACTATTTGAGTATTGTTGCCGATCATGTGCATCCCTTCATGGCCACACTTTACCTTCTAATGGATACTTCCAGCATGATAATGCACCATGTCACAGAGCAAAAGTCATCTCAAACTGGTTACATGAACATGACAATGAGTTCAGTGTTCTTCAGTGACCTTCCCAGTCACCGGATATGAATCTAACAGAACACCTTTGGGATGTGGTAGAATGGGAGATTTGCAGCATGAAAGTGCACCTGAAAAATCTGCAGGAATTGTGTGATGCAATCATGTCAGCATGGACCAGAATCTCAAAGGAATGTTTCCATCATCTTGTGGAATCCATGCCATGAAGAATTGAGGCTGTTTTGAAAGAAAAGGGAGGCCCTACCCAGTATTAGTATAGTGTTCCTAATAAAGTGCTCTGTGAGTGTAATTCTAGCACATGAACACAGTACACAACTTGTCTTAAAGTACATCACCACGTCCGTGATGGTTTGCATAACAAAATATCATAGCAGAAGCTTTCAGGGAGTCGGTTTGGTTACTGTGAGGATGTCAGTATTAGATTATTGGGTAGTGGCTGATATTCAAAGCTGTCATGACAGTATTGTATCAAAGATTAAAAGATGTACTAATTGATGGTGTGCATTTCTAACGGGCTCAAACTGTCAGCATTCAAACAGCTTGTTTTCCTATTGATGCCCTTTGGCTAGCAAGTACAGAAATTGATTTTATTTTCCATATTTCTTGTTTATAACCCCAGTAATGTTTTAAAAGATGTTTGTGAAATTCATTTTCGGAAGAGAAAGGATTATTTACTTAACTGGTGAAACGCAAAGTCAAGATGATTTTAAAGAGGCAGGTCAGATATCCATACGTCACCAGGTTCTCCCTATAGCAGGGGAATTCAACTAAAACTTCTGAAGGGCCTGCTGCGTAAAAGTCCTTGCTTACTAACATGTCTGAATGCCACCATTTACCTTTTAGTCCATAACCATTAATTATTAGTTCATGGCTATAAATAAGACATCAAAGTGGTTATGTTTTCTTTTCCACTAGCGCTTCACATTACCACTTTGGACTAGTGCCATGGACTCTGAACAGATGAAGCAACTTGAATTGAAGAATAAATGTGTGCTTCTCTGTTTAGTCATATTTGAGCATTCTGTTTTCATCATTGTATTATTATCATTATTATTATTTTCTTAATGAGCCATGGTGTCACTTCACTAATCAGACCAGAGAGAATAAAATAAGGAAAAATCTATGAAAGTCAATGAAAACTTAAGGTGTTCAAGGTAGATAATTTACATAAATAGATGTGATTGGCTGCAATGGAGAATCTATAAACTACGGCAAGTTTTTTCATACGTTAATCTGCTGTGCTACAGTACAGCACTACAGCGTTTGTTTCAGTCCTCTGAAAATACTTTTCTGGATCCGCGTCCAGATCGTGGTCCACCATTTGATGACCTCTTTCCTACAGAGCAGATAGTGTACGGTCTCGGCATTATGTGGTGCATAATGTTCAAGTCATCCAGCTCAACTCTGTGCTTTGCGTAATGGGCTAATAAATTATGTATCCTCTTGTAAACAGATCTATCTTTGGGAAGAAAGGTTTTTTATATATCAGTTTCTGTTGGTTATCAGCATTGAAAGGCAGTGGGAATTTTTACTTTTGGAACTGGATGAGCATCAGTATTCTGTGTGAATGTGTGTGTTATCAGTCTGACAGGATGAACTTATCACTCAGGCAGGCCTGAGAGACCTCTTTAATCAGCCTACAGCTTTGCTGACCTCCCCTAGAGTCCTCATCAGTCTCCACGGAGTCGCCTAGAGGCTCTTTTGTCCTTATCCAAAGCCCATCATGAGGTTTACACAACAGCCATCGCAGTTATGCGGGACAGAGCCGTTTTTAATATCCTAAGAGGAAACATGTACTCAAAGCTACAGAGCTCGTCTGACAGGTTGCGTTTGTGTGCTTCTATTTTTTATTTATGGGGGTTGTGGCCTATCATTCTCGCAGTAACACACAGTGAAGTGGCTCTGTCCCTACAGGTTATTATTGCACTAGGTCTGATGAAGAAGATCACAATAATAGCAAAATGAATCTGTGTTTTGTGTGTGGATACACGCACACGCAAGCACGCACGCACACACAATGGATATAAAAGTCTACACACTCCTGTTAAAATGGCAGGTTTTTTGTGATGTAAAAAAATGAAACCAAGATAAATCATCAGAAATTTTTCCACCCTCAGTGTGAAATTACAACGTACATTTTAGGAATTTTTTTTTTTTAAAGTTACAATAACCTGGTTGAATAAGTATGCACACTCTTTTATAATTGGGGATGTGGCCATGTTCAGAATGAATCGCATTCAATCTTATGTTCAAAAGTAATTATCATACAGCGGTCATCAATGAAATTATTCTGATTAGCCCCAAATAAAGATCAGCTGTTTCTGTAGGATTTTCTTCACAGCTTCTTGGTTTCATCTGACTGCTGAAGCCATGGTCCATAAAGAGCTTACAAAGCATGCGTGGTGTCTCACTTGTTGAAAGGTATGGATCAGGAGAGGGGTATAAAAGAATTTCCAAAATATTAGATGTACCATGGAACACTGCAAAGGCCATCATCAACAAATACAGAAAATGGAGCACCACAGTTACATCACCAAGAACAGGATGTCCCTCCAAAATTGATAAAAAGACAAGACAAAAACTTACCAGGGAGGCTGCCAAGAGACGTGCGGCAACATTAAAGGAGCCGCAGGAATATCTGACAAGTACTGATTACTCTGCATGTGACAACAATCTCTCATTCTTCACATGTCTGGTCTATGGAGTAGGTGGCTAGACAGAAGCCCTTTCTCACAAAAAAAAAAAAAAAAAACAGCCAAGCTCGACTAAATCACTCCAAACCATGTGGCAAAATGTGTTATGGTCTGATGAGACCAATTCTAAATGTATAATAATTCCATAATTTCAAAAGGTATGTTTGGTGAAAAAAAAAAAAAAAAAAAAAAAGCACATCACCAAAAAGAACACCATACCCACGGTGAAGCATGGTGGTGGCAGCATCATGCTTTATGGCTGCTTTTCTTCAGCCAGAACTGGGGCTTTTATCAAGGTGGAGGTAATCATGAATAGCTACAAATACCAGTCGATTTTAGTGCAAAATCTTTAGGTGTCTGCTAGTAAGCTGGAGATAAAAAGGAATTTCACCTTTCAGCATGACAGTGACCCAAAGCGTACATCCAAATCAACAAAGGAATGGCTTAAACAAAAAGAAGATTAATGTTTTTGAATGACCCAGCCAGAGCCCAGACCTGAATCCAACTAAAAATCTGTGGGGTGACCTGAAGCGGGCTGTGCACAGGAGATGCCCTCACAGTTTGATGGATCTATAATGTTTTTGCAAGAAAGAGTGGGAAAATATTGCCAAGTCAAGATGTGCCACGCTGATCGACTCTGACCCACAAAGACTGAGTGGTGTAATAAAACCAAAAGGTGCTTCAACAAAGTATTAGTTCAGGGGTGTGCACACTTACGCAACTAGGTTATTGTAAGTTTTTTATTTTTCCTTTTTTCCCTAAAAAAAATGTGATTGTTTTTCACTTAATTTTTATACATTTAATTTTCACATTGAGGGTGAAAAAAGTTCTGACATGATTTATCTTGGTTTCATTTTTTTACATCACAAAAACCTGCCATTTTATCAGGGGTGTGTAGACTTTTTATATTCATTGTGTGGATATAAAACTCAGTGCCTGTTAAAAAGCCAAGCAGTTGAAAGACTTTTGAATGATGTCTCATCAGTGTCACTTAATGTCATGGCAAGACACATAGCTGTGCTCGAGTGTGTGAAAGCTTTCATCTTGTCTCAGGAGGTTTGTTCTTTGGCAGGGATCATGGAAAAAGCTGTTTAAGCTTCAAGCAGTTAAGCCCTATTTAAGAGCAAAATGAGCCATTACTGGTAATTACACCGCTGATTTGGGTGATAGTCCAGAAATTTTGCGCTGTCCCTTAACAGACCGAGATTTGCAGAACATCAATATTAAATTGGCTCCTTCCTGGACGTTTAAAAGGAATTCAATATTCTCTGCTTACTTATTCATTTAGTTGGTTAACTAGTGTTATATCCTTCTGTTTCCACCAGAGGGAGATCACGACCTCTAGCAAAACAATCTACAGCCACAAATATTCTGTTCTCACTGTGTGTGTGTGTGTGTGTGTGTGTGTGTGTGTGTGTGTCATTGTACAGGTGTACAACGTGGGCTTGGACAGCTTTGACACATATGACCAGCATTATGGAAGGGGTCTCATGAAGGATACCATCAAAGAGGGTAAGATTTCAAGCTGTGCATCACCTTAATGTATTATAAATAGACCCTTTAAATCCACTAGAGTTGGATAGACATTTTATCAACGGTGATGTTTTGTGCTTAAGTTTGGCAAAGTCTCATGCTATTTTAAAGGGAAAAAAAATCCACCTTGAACGACTCGAATGGTAATCTTTATAATAGACATGTGACCCTCAGTGCCATTCCTAGGGTTACCCACAATGCCATTCAGCCACCCCTGCCAGTGGGATTTAACCCTCCCATCATCTCTACCTAAAAAGAACGATGCAGCAGCGCTTTAGTCCTTTAGTGTATCCAGCGCTCTCACCTTCTCCATGTGCGATATAAAGCGCAATATCATGTGTAATGTCACTTTCTACTTTTCACTCTACTTTTCTACTTCTCCACTTATTTTTTGTGTACTTACTTATTTTTTACTAAAGTATCTCACTTTTTTTTTGCTATTCTGTTACGCACTGTGGTTATTTTTACTACTTCATTTATTACTATATTGTCTTTTATTCCTACACTGTTGTGATATATCTGTTTGAGCAACCTCTGGCACAAGAATTTCCCTCGGGATGAATAAAGTTCTATCTTCTCTTCTCTTATCTTATCTTCTCTTATCTTATCTTATCATTTGTACACTTTGCTCAGACTAACTTTCAGGTGAATACCATCGTCAACACCATCGTGCTGTCAGCTCATAAATCACTAACTAGCCATCCTGAGTGTCTGTTGTAATTAGGCACAACTGTGCCATGTAGCTGCATTGCATCCTGGAACTTTGCTCTCTCCATTACTTCTACATTCTCCATTAAATATCATTAATATGATGTTGAACATTGCTGAAAAATGGCAAGCGAGGAAAGAAAAGGTCTCATTCTTTTATTTTTAGGAGTTAACAGCAAATAGCACACAACCCCCAACTTCTCACAGGAATAAAAAAATACAGCACCAACCAACAAATTTCAGTATAAACATATTTAGTGTGTTTCAAAGTGGAGTTTTTCTTATGAATATTGGTCTGTAGAAGTATAGAGTCAGATTGAATAGGCATTACAGTCATATGATTTTCACTCTACCCTAATTTTATGACACGAGCTCAGGTGAATTTCTCTGTACTGTAACTGCCACGATTGTCATCATCATCTCTCTGTTCAATACAGGACTATGTAAGTTCTTCTACAATGGCGACCTCCTCCGCCGGGATGTCATCACTGCCAGCATCGCCAAGGTCCAGAGCATCCTTCGTTGGTTTGAAAAACAGAGCCAGTTGAACTTTTACGCCAGCTCTCTACTCTTCGTCTACGAGGGGCTTCCCTTGACCCTGGAGGAGAAATCCAGCACCCGGAGCCTGCAGAAGAACGAAGGGGTTCTGGAGTACAACAACAACATCGAGCAGAGCCTCTCCACCATGTACTCCCTGCACAAGAAAAGCTGCATGCAGAACCACCATCCAAGCAAGCAGGACAACAGCGCATGGCACGGCCTCACAGAGCTGGACGCCGGCGAGCAGGAGACGGAGGAGATGCCAGCCGAGGTGGAGGTCCGAATGATCGACTTTGCCCACGTCTTCCCCAGCGAGGTCCCCGACCACGGCTACATCTACGGCCTGAGGAACCTGCTCAAGGTGCTGCAGCAGATACTGGATGACTAAAAAAAAAAAAAAAAAAATGTTCTTCTCATGGTTCTTCAGCCATAATGCTCGGCTCATCTCATCAGAGAGGATATTTTTAAAGTTGTAGCTACTCTCATTCCTCTCTCCCCTGTCCAGGTCCTGCACTACCTGGACTACAATGAAGTAACCCATTTGAAAAGCTTGGTCTTATAGTTGGTCTATATGCGCCTGATCGTTTTTTTTTGTTTGTTTTTTTTTTAAATATAAAAAGTGTTTTACTCAGGTAAACCAATTACATGATCATTTATAGTATTTATCCTGGCAATGGCAGCAATGAAATTCTCTCACCTTCACACAACATCTTAACCCTTTCTCTGTTTTGCTTCAGCATATTTCCCAAGACAAGTTAAACAAGGTATTATTTTTAATTTGTTTTTAAAATAGGTGTATCATTGCTTCTCATGCCTGTGGTTGGTAAGACTAAGGATTTGGAGTACATAGCTGTCGATTTCTTTAACCTGCGCTGCCAAAATGACCCTGCCTGTGTTTTTTTATTTTAAACTTGCGACTGACTAGCCTACACAAATTCCCCTGTGTAAATATGGTATTATATTTTCTGTGATTTAACCATGCAATATGCTGACCCAATGATGGGGAGGCTCGGATCTTTATTGACGTTTTAAAAACGGTCAAGTGTATTGATGAGCTGTCCTGCCTGTCGTGATTGAAAGAAAAAAAAACAAAAAAAAACAAACTGAAGTTCATACCCTTTCCGGCTATCTTTAAGCCATGCTTTATTAATGCTATATTAGCTTATAAAGTGTTTTGATACACTTTCCTGAGTGAATGAAACTTTATTGTGCAGACATAGTATTGATTTGAGCGCAGGAGGCAAAAACCAGCATAGTGATCTTGATTATAAAAAAAAAATAAAAAAAATTCACTGACTGAAAGAGGGAGAAAAATCACTGGAAAAAAGAGAGGAAAAACGATTAATATCAAAATTAAGACCAGGATTCTCCGATTTTTCTTTTCCCTCTCAGAGTCATTGGACAGCTATTTTTGAATTTGTTTATTATCCTTAACTTTGCATTGTATTTATATTAACAAATTCTGTTGCAGCTTTTTTTTTATTTTAAACAATCATTTTTAAATTCTAGGGCATTGCAGATTTTATAGATTCTCATATAGGTGCGTAATCACTGTATACACTGACATACTTAATCTGTGAAATTTATTACTCATCTCAAAGCTGATAAGTTGCTTGCTTTATTCTGCGTTTACTGCAAATATCTGGAAAGTGTTTTTTTTCCAATGGAATGCATTTCACATTTTGGTTGGAACGTATATGTAGTATGTCTTATGACCTTGTCTTATGCTGAATGACTGCCGCTGCATTTGACATTTGTCTGAAACTCTGATTTAACATTCCTGTTGATTTAAGCAGAACAAGGGCACGCTTTCTGCTTGTCCCCCCCCCAAAGAAGAAAGTCGAGCTCTGAAGGAAAAAGCAAAATTGGAATTGCATGTCTTTGGGCAAAGTCGAAACTACCTGTGTGTCTAATTCCCTGGCTCTTGTCTCACTCTCAGGAATGTATTAGTGTTACAAGGACTTCAAAGTAGTCGAGACATCCGTATGCAAGAACTCGAAGGAAACAGGCCGTGGGCCAGTTAAAGCTAGATGCATTTGTTCTGTAGCATGCGCCGTTCAGTTGAGGATTTTGTTTGCATTCCAGTTATTTTTGATCCTGCTATAACATTTACAGCATTCATGCACTGAAGCAAGTGGAAATACTGTATGATGTATACATCAGCCTTCCTGCTGTGAACTAATCCATTTGTCTCTGATTTGTTTTAAATCTTATTCTCACTCATAATTATTTTTTTTTTTTTAAGCAGTTGCACCTGACTGAGATTTGCGCTGGTGCTCAAAGCACTTTAGTGATTTGCTAGACTGGATTTTGCCTATGGAACTAGTTTAATTGAACTAATTGTAAAGGCATCTTACATTTCAAAGGTCTCCAAGTAGAAGAATCTAATGTTAACCATTTTGTAACCTGGTTTTGATCTTACTTTTTTTTTCCTGTGGCAAATAAAAATACTTTTTTTGTATTTACGTTCTCTCTCTCAGAAAAAAAAAAAAAAAAAAATCAGGGTAAATTTGATCTTATTAAGTATAGTTAATCTTTGCTGTCCTGGAATATGCAGGCTCATTTACGCCCAATGGTTTAAATCCAGCCCATCAAGCAGCAGGGTTGCGCAATAAAACATGGGTTTAAGTAGCTACATTTGAATGGTTTCCCATGTGCTGTATAATTTCTGCAATCCAGAATGCAGAAACACATCTGAAAAGTGATCTTTTTCAAGCTGAGGCTCTGGAAGAAATAATCCAGGTTGGGGATCAGTACTGGAATGGCCATTACTCATGTGAACCCTATCCTAATAGACTAAACCAATTACAGTTTTTGTAATATAGATGTATAACATGTAATAATCAGACTCATATATTAGGTGTATATTTGGCAAATCTATCATTATTAATAAAAATCACTTAATAATGCCTTGTTTGTTTCTTCTTTGAGACACCTCATATTTTGCTTTCTTGTCAAGCAGTGAAGCCATGGAGCATTCTTTTAAGTGGACATTTTCCAAAACAGTACATCACCAAGGCTTTTCAGAGATCAATATGATCAATATACAGTAGTTTGTAATATAAACTAATCCTTTCTTGTATTACGGCACTGTTGAATTCTTGAAACTGTTTGGTCAGAAGGTATTGATTAAATTTATAGCTGCAGCTCTGACAGCTGTATTGCCGTGTAATTCAAATGCTAGGTTTATAATAACGTGCTTGTTCTAATATGTTAGAATTTCTGTAGTAGTCACAGTAGCCGTGTAATCTGAGATTAAGAACAAATGGATTGAAAAATTTTTTTTAACAAAGAAAAACTGATGATCATTGGTATGGTGAGGTTTTCTGCAAAGAGAGGTTTATTTAACATTTATGGAAGGAGTCTCCAGTGCCAGTCCTTTGTAACAGTAAGTTTTCCACTGAAGGAAAGACTTCAGGACAGAGGAATTTTTGGTTTCTCAGCAACATGACAACAAGAGGAGGAAAAGAGGCTGGTGAGGGAACGACTGTTTATAGCTGCTGTAACATAAGTGATAACAGGCACTAACATATTTTGCAGACGTCCCACAACATTAAATGTAACTATAAAGTACAATGTTGTTCTTCTTCTTTTGGCTGCTCCCGTTAGGGGTCACCACAGTGGATCATTGGTCCGCATACTAGATTTGGCACAGTTTTTACTCTGGATGCCCTTCCTGACGCAACCCTGCCCAATTTTATCCGGGCTTGGGACCGGCACTGGAAGCGCACTGCCGTGTGCAGCCTTAGTGGCTGGGGTCGGTTCCCTGGCCGGGAATCAAACCCGGGCTGTGGCGGTGAGAATGCCGAGGCCTAACCACTAGTCCTCCAGGGACCTAACTATAAAGTATGTGTCATTCTGAAATGAATAATAAAAAAAAAAGAATCATTAGGAAATTGCTGTGCTTTAAGAGGAATAAAACTGTTCAGGGCAATTTGTTGCCTATTTTCCTATAGAAGCATGTCCCTTACTTGATAAGCATAATTGTTCTGAATGACATTAGACTTTATAGAGTTGAACAAGATAAAAAGAGTAACTAAATAAAGTGCAACTTCCAGTGCTGAGTCCATCCACATTGTAACACAGGTTTACAATTTAATGTTACGACCCAGATTTAAGGGAAGCATATAAGCATATAAGAGGTCTTAAGGTCTCAATTCTTTTCTCAATTCTCATGTCTCTTTTTTTAAAAACCAAACAAATAAGAATATGGAAAAAAAAGGTCAAAAGCCAAAACAAAGAAAGATGATACACAAAAAAAAGAGAAGAAGAAGGAGGAGAAGACAGATCATTATTAGCATCATTGTTTATTTTAAAGGCCTGGAAAACTCCCATAAGATCAACCAGATGGTTGATGGATACAGGAATAAGCTGGCTCCTCCTTTAATTATGCATAAAGAGAGCAAATACAAAAAACAAACCGAAAAACAAAAACGAGTCTAAGGTGTCATCATTGGTGAGAAACTTTCAGATTTAAACATAACGCAGGACAGGGCATGTACACTGATCAGTTTGTCACCATGGCAAGCAAAACAGTGTCGAGCTGTCTCTCTTCACTCGCCTTACTCTTGCTTAGACTCAATACATGACACACAGAGATGGCCTGGTTTTACACAGATCAACAAACACGCTATGCATCTAATCCCAACGAGACATGATTACAACCCAGTAGTGTCCTGAGATAGTGTGTGTCTATGCCCGTTTGACCACACAAACACACACTCTGCAAGAGCTAAACAAGGCCATGACTGGATTGCAGCTTAGTTAGTTTTTCAGCCAAAACCCATTCGCTATCCCTGCCAGGCAGCACAGATCAGTGTTTAAATATTGATGACTGAGGAACAGGAACAGGAATGATTGTTCACTGATATGTCACATTTTATTAAGTGTGATAAATCTATTCTAGTTTTTGGGAAGTGAGAAAATATACATGGGGTCTATCTCTGCATTTCATGACCGGATTTAACATGACCTCCCATCACAAGTCTAACCCCTTGCAGCACAAGGGAAGAAATATGGAGTAGGGCAAAAAAAGCAAAAAAAAAAAAAAACTGAAAAAAAAGAGCAAACTTTTAGACAAAAAAACTGTTGGTCATTTTCAAAATGTAATTACACTGTAAATGAACTAAAACCCATACATTAGACATTTTTACTATTATTGTTGCAGCAAGCTCTATCCCATTTTAATATCTATCTTATTTCTCTATTCCTATTATCCTTAACTTTATCCTTATTCCTTATCTCTCTATTCCATTTGACCATTCATCTAGTATTTTTGAGTGCCATGGCACAAAGTAACATTGCAGTGTTTTACCTTATTACCTTATCATAACTGAAATTGCAGTGTTTTACCTTATTACCTTATCATAACTGAAATTGAGAAGTAAAAATGACTTTCCCAACACTGACTAAGAAGTATATTTATATTTTTTGCTTAATCAACATGGCATCTTGAAGGGTTTGAGTCAAAATTGTACGTTTCCTCTGATGTTATCCTCTAGGTGGCACCAATATATACATCAAGATTACACTGCTGTTCCCAGTGTTGCCAGATTGCGCTATATCCCTGTATATTCAGCTATTCTTAATGACATGAAATATGTAGCCAGGGGCTGGCAGATATAACTTGGCGAAGTTCGGAGCTGGTTTATGTCGAATCAGATGGGTGATTGGGTTTGGAAACAATTCCATTCAATCTGGCATCCTTACGAGAAACAATCTGGCAACACTGACTGTTTCCAAGTTGATCCATCATAGTATAAGCTGCTCAGCATGAGATTGACGCCCTGAGCGTCTGCAATGCTGTTGAGTACAGACAAAATGAACCATTCTTTAAGAAAGATTAATTTGAATTTCCCAGAAACATGCTGTGCACATTCCAGGGATTGATTTGTTTCATGGGGAGGAAAATGAGCAATTATAATGTATGCTGATGGTTATAGTGGGGCTGGAGATCCTGCAAATATACTGCACAGAGTGTAGCCCACAGAGAGTTGCCAGTTTGGACACCTTCCCATTCAATTAGGGAGTTTCTTAATTATATTGCGCTGACATCAGAAAGGCCGTGATATGATTTAGATATCCATTTAGATGTCGTTTAGATATAATGTTGTTATAATGATTTAATTTAGATATCATTTAGATTCTGTTTTAAAGGTTACATCAGGTTTTAAAGTTGACTTAAACTTGTTTTAAAGATTATTTTATACAACAGGTAGTTCCAGTCCACTAATTTGATTGGTCGAGCTTCATTCCAAGAGTGCTTATATTTCCTATAACCGCACTGGGATGTTTCACTATGTGTATCACTCCACTCATCTGTGTTCACCACATAAAATTCCACTTCCAGGTTTGAAACTATTACTACAGCAGTGTTAGCAACATCATCATCCACAGACATGGCGAACGATACTTTTCAGGCACATAACTTTGGCTTAAAATATGAAAGCTCGTCAGTTGAAGATGAAAAAGAAGAATTTTACTGGACACGCCTTTAACGGGAATGTACAAATTAAGGTGCGCTAGCTAGCCAGCTAGCCAGCTAGCCGACGTGCTATAAAGTGAGTGTGGCTACTTTGGGATCTATTTCCTATTTCTGCTTGATGAGCAAAAACAAACAGAATATTTGGCCATATTGTGTCCGAAATGTCACTTGATATTAATTTCTTGTTTATAGGACTGGTGTGTAAAAGCAATACTGAGCAAGAGTGCAGTACTGAATATCGGCACGGCTGTGATTCGTCGCAGACATGAGCCCGCAGGGCGATACTGTGCCGATGTTGCTTAAATATATGAAATAATTCCTTGATGTAACAATTACACAGACAAAAAAAAAAAAGTCAAAGAATAGCCATATTATATGAAGATGCCAAGTGCAAACACTGACCCTACACGCTCACACTCCTTTCCTCTGATAAACCAGTGTAATATCTGTTTTTGCATATTGAAACATGATAGGCTCAAACATTTTATGACATAATAAAACCTTCCTGTCACATGTTCAATCCTTCCTCAGTCCTAGTGAGACTTTCAGCTCCTCTCTCTTCTCTCTTTCTTCAAAGAATGCAGGAGCACTACAGTTTCCGCCCCAAAACTTTTTTTTTGCAAGTTTTTGCACATGTTTATGCTGCTACAATACTCATTATATTCAGAATCTGAATCAGAATCAGAATTAGCTTTATTCGCCAAGTGTGCGCGCAGACACACAAGGAATTTGTTGTGGTTTTCTTTAAGGTGCTCTTGGTACATACATACATATCTTACATGAGAACAAAAAACATTTAAATAGTAAGACTTAACAATAAAAAAAATAAATAAAATAAAAAAAAATAAATAAAAAAATAATAATGTGTATGAATCTGGAACAGAAGATTTATGTACAGATTTGTGCATTATTTACTCTATATACAGCTGTATAAATAAAGAGATATGCATATGTATTTGCATAATACTTGAGAAAGAGGTAGTAATTAGAGATGGAGGATGAATTACAGAAATGAATTATAGAATAAAAAAAACACAGGTAATGATTCCTGTGTTAGCTGTTTAAGCTGGAGATGGCATGGGGGAAAAACTGTTTTTATGCCTAGATGTTCTAGTGCACAGAGATCTGTAACGTCTGCCTGAAGGGAGGAGTGCAAACAGGTTGTGGCCGGGGTGAGAGGGGTCTGTGATGATGTTAGCTGCCCGTTTCTTCACTCTGGAGTTGTACAAGTCCTGAAGGTTGGACAGGTGCACACCAATGATCCTTTCTGCTGTCCTAACAGTCCGTTGCAGTCTTCTTATATCTGATTTGCTGGCTGACCCAAACCAGACAGTTATAGAAGAGCACAGAACCGATATTATACTGTACATGGGCTGCTACTCTTATGTTTACACTATTTCAGCTACTTGTATTGTACTGTTGTACTATTTGCACTATTGTCACTAAGATCACTTTTAAACAGAACTGTGTACTGGTCGGCACTGCGCTGGGACTTACTATGCCCATTGTCTGTCCCAGTAGTCATTGTACTGTCTTGTACTGTCTTGTGCTGTCTGCACATGTTTGCACTTGTGCACTTTATGTATAAATTATGTAGTCCCTTGTAGTTCTGTGTTGTTCTGTGTCATCTATGTAGCACCTTGGTCCTGGAGAAACGTTGTTTCGTTTCACTATGTACTTGTACCTTTAATCCACTGGCCTTGAAATAAGAAATCCAGTTTCAGCCTTCTGACCATTACACACGCAACCATACAAATTGCTGGTGCAGTAAAAAACTCAATAAACCCTGTAACTTTAATTTTCATATAATTGTTTGGTGTTTAACATTGTTTGGAAGTGTTTATCTACTCCTCAGCTTTAGGGATTTGACGCTGTGAATAGATTAATGTGCTGGCCACTGGCAATTCTGGCAAACCTGCAATATTTGCTGAAACAGGCACATATATTTTACTCACGTTACATTTTTTTTCCCACTACAAGCTTTATTGAGTTATAAATAATGCAGCAGTATTTAGTCTTAAAGGCAGTGAGATGCAGACATCTCCTCCCATGTGGCAAAAGCCTTGCAGGCATTAGATATTTTGATTTGAGATGTTCTGTGAAGTAAACAGCATCTTCCATACTAAGAAATGATCTCTGCTATTGATTGTCTAAGATGATAAATTTCTACTAGCAGAGATCTCAATCCCTTCAGCTAACATACTGATTGGGTTCAGTATTGAGAGTGTTCTTTTAGGTCTTAATTACGTGTCAGTTAATTAGACTGTTTGTGTTGAGTGTGAATTAAAGACTCTACCTTTACAAACCACACAGACACAATACATGTAGGTGTTCCCCCTCATGTGTCAGTGTTTGTGGTGGCTTTAAAATAATAAGACAATAAGTCTCACCCTTTCTTCACTAGATACTCATGCCTGGATACTGTAAATTTGGACATAAGAATTGTTGCTATAATCATAGAAACTGTGATGCTTGTCCTGAATATCCTTTCAACACACTTAGAACTGTTCGACTTTACAGGATACAGCTGTAGAAGAGTAATGATTTATAAACCCAATATCCAGTGTCACCCTGAAGAGGATGGATTCCCTTTTGAGTCTGGTTCCTCTCAAGGTTTCTTCTTCATGATGTCTCAGGGAGTTTTTCCTTGCTGCCGTTGCCTCTGGCTTGCTCACTAGGGATCTAAAAGTGTATTCGGATTTCTGTAAACCTACTTTGTTATAATGTCTATTGAGATATCATGGGCATTTACAAGACAACTCAGAATTACAAGTCATACTTGAACTATCCCTCTATACACATATTTGAGGAAATAGTTGAAATGTCTTAGGTCTGTCCCAAATTGCAGACTATATGAGACCTCTTAAATATAAGAGTAGACTAGTAATATACTACACTTATCTATTTGACCAATGCTTTTATCAAAAGTGACTTAAGCCATCCAGAACTTTATTCCTTATCTGCATCACCACAGATTTGAAATATATTTCTGTGAAAATACAATACAGGGCTTATTATTGTCCAGTCATTGTTATTTATCGTATAATTTCTTGTATAAGTAAACCATGGGTTCACAAACTTTTTGTAACTAGGAACCCCTTTAACTGTAAAATAAATTCCACACATCATAACATAGATTTTTTATGAACATAATCCAACAATTCATATATTATGCACTGAGCTCACTTCTGCATTTTGCTGTATATAGTTACTATTGTACCTATTGGTCAAAAAAGGCAACTGCAACAAGCACTAATAGAGGCCCATTGGGACAGGAATCACGCTGCCCCATGCTCACTCTGTGAACAATTTCAGTGAAGGAGGTGCAGCAGACAGGACAATCACAGGGTTTCCTATAAGAAAAAGAAGAAAAATGTATCTTCCTTGTATAGTGCCCAGGTCATTTCAGGGCTATTTTCAGGTCTGTGTGGTTTTCAAGATGTAGTTGGGCTCAAAATGTTTTTTGAAATCTGGCAACCTTGGTTAATGATTACTCTGGTTAATAGTTTACCTCTTCTGTGGAAACATACCTGGTGTATTGACACACAGTTGAACAAAGGTATGTCTAAAGCCACTCAGAATGAGCCGCTAGACTATATGATGGATGACTGTATGTTGACTCTCAACTGCCTGTTACTGGGGTACTCTTAAAAAATTCACTACATAGTAGCCTATAGTACAGGTTAAATGTGACAGCCTCCCGACTTAATATTGTTTGAGGCTTTGTCATTATTAATGTCATACTACTCCACCAAAATCTATGGTCACAAGCCATTGCTGCTCATTATTTTAATATGTACAGTAATATCTTGGCTATTTATTGGAGCCATAGGGCTTTTTATTCCAGAACTATCCACTGTCAGAACATGTTCGCTTCAGCTTGACATTATTTATAGGGTTTCCATTAAACTCATTCAATTCAAACGGACAGTCACACTGGCTAATAACTATAAAAACAATAAATATAAAAATAATATATTTAAATATATTTAATAAATAATAAATAGAACAACTCTGATAATGGTGGGTTGGAATTTCTACTACTGTAATAAATAAATAAATAAATAAATGTGTCATTAAACCAATTCCTCAGTGGATAATGTACAGTATCTATTGTAAAATCAGCTGGGTTAAGTTGTATCTCTGGCTAAGTTCAGTTCTGTTCTTTGAACAGAGCTCCATATGCTCTCATATGATCTGATGTCCTTGTACATCATGACCTGATCCTTTCTTTAAGCAGGCTTTCACCAGCTGCATTGATTGTGGATTATGATTTGGTAGTGGAGATAGTGGTGGATGCACAGTTAGTATACAGCCAATGCATGTGAAAAAAATGCATTCAGTCAGTTTTTGAAGGCCCTGAAATCTTGGACAAGTGATTCTGTTTTAAATTTCAATAACAAAAGGCAATCTCACCCATATTAGTTTTCTTTAAAGTGGGGAAAATAACTATATGGTATAACTTGATGAGAATAAATGATCAGAAGAAGTAAATGATCAGCTTCGAGAAGGCTTTGCTGGCCTTGAGATTTCAACAGTGTTGACTTTTTTTTATATACACCGATCAGCCATAACATTAAAACCACCTGCCTAATATTGTGTATGCCCCCCTTGTGCTGCCAAAACAGCTCTGACTCATCGAGGCATGGTGCCATCTCTTCCCCAGGTAAGCGACGCACACACACCCGGCCGTCCACATGATTCATCAGCCCAGGCCACCTTCTTCCATTGGTCCATGATCCAGTTCTGATGCTCATGTGCCCATTGTAGGCACTTTCAGCGGTGGACAGGGGTCAGCATGGGCACTCTGACCAGTCTGCGGCTACACAGCCCCATATGCAGCAAGCTGCGATGCACTGTGTGTTCTGGCACCTTTTTATCATAGCCAGCATTAACTTTTTCAGCAATTTGTGCTACAGTAGCTCTTCTGTGGTATTGAACCAGACGGGCTAGCCTTCACTCCCCCGCGCATCAGTGAGCCTCGGGCACCCATGACCCTGTTGCTGGTTCACCAGTTGTCCTTCCTTGGACCACTTTTGGTAGGTACTAACCACTGTATACTTGGAACACTCCATGAGAAAAATGCAATGCTTCCCTTGCACAGATTCAAATAATATACTACATGATACTCACTAAAAGAAAAATACCGTATGTCAGCGTGATGTTCAAAATGAGGTCTGAGCTCTGCTCTCACATCAAGGCTTCTCTTTTATACCACAGAGAATTTAATTAAGATCCAGAGAAATATGGAAGTCCTCTCTCATGAAGATCTAATGATCCAGAACTAATGAACTAAATCCAATAAGTTTGAACTTGCCTCAATTACTGCAGTGATCCAGTGTGCAAATGGCTCTTGATTCCACTGCTCTGGATTGATGATGTGTCCCCTTTATGCTGATTTGAGACCAGCAGGTCATATACCCTGATTTCATCTTTTGTTTCATACAAAAACTCATTCCACTATGCGGTAAGAGATACTTCTCCAAAAGATACACTGATGAAGCTTTCAGAAGGCAGTTGGCGCTGCCGTTGCCACACACACACACACACACACACACACAAAGCTAAATGAATACTGCTGTGTTCTAGCCACAAAATCAGATTGCTTGGCATGGTTTTACTCTATGTATGCCTTGCACATCAGTCTGCTCCAATGTCCAAACCTGCTCCCCAAAGACAACACTGCTCATTATATTTTGATAAGCCTTGTTGTGTTTTCCTTTCCCTATTTTCCTGCTCTTTTTCGATTCCAAATGAACTATTGGACCCCGGTAATGCAACCCTGTTTACAAAAAGCCAACTGATTACATCCCAGTTAGAAGCAAGGTACGATTCGAATGGCAGTGTTATTTCCTCTATGAAGACGAGATGAGGACTCGACTGTAGATGTCACGGATGTTATGTTACCACTCCAAAGCTGAAGACTAACAAAACAAATCTGTCAGCGTATTGCCATAATGATACTGAATTTCAAAGCTAGGCTATTTGAGTGTTAGAATTAATTTTTTGCCTGTGCACATACATTTTACTGGTTTTGCATCTCACACACATAATTGATTGCTGTTGCAGCTAGTAAAATATCTTTGTAATTGTCTACGCCTATAAGTAGGCTCAGGTCTGAAGATGGATTTAAACAAAAGAGAAGTAAACAAGTATTTGATTTGATCCATTGCGTAAATATTTCCCCGCACGTTGCATGGTTACAGACTTGTCAGTAATTGTCTTCCATCATTCCAGTGATGAAGGTAATTGTCCATATTGTATTTAAAACTTTTAATCACTTAATTTTTCTCCACTTCTTCCACTGACTACTTTTCTTCTACTTTTTCAGTTCTGAGTCTTTGTCATGCCCACACAACATTCCCAACGCTCCCACTTGCATGAATAATGCACAATTCACTTTGACCTCTTAGTCCTCCATATTACACTCTCATGTTGCTCATTACGTTCTGACTATAATGGAGCCCACTGCTTCAGATTATTCCTGAAAAGACCTGTGTATCTGAGACTTTCCAGTCTGAGCCTTGCTTTGCACTTTGGATATTTGTCTGGCATTTGACCTCCTTTTGCACTGATGATTTTTGGATTCTCTACATTGTTTTGTTCGCCCCTGTTTTAGACATCTGCCTGACATTACATTTTTCTCTACTTGGAATTGTGGTTATTCTGATTTTCCCATTAAACTCTGATTTTAGGTTTTACTCTGAGTGTCTGAGCATTATACAGTCTGTATAAAACAGATTTTGGGCAGCTACAGAATTATTGGCACCCATCAAGAAAAAGAGAAAAGATGATCATACAAAATAAACCATAATAAACTAAATTATTTAAAGTGTCCACTTTAATAATAACAGGAAATACTGACATTTCCTCTTAGCAATATCATTATCATTAGAATCTTTTAAAAATATTGTTGCCTTATATTTTTCTCTGATAAACATATGTAGAAACATTGTTGACACTGCTAAAGAATATTTAAAAATAATATTTCAAAGAAATGGTTCAACACGACGAACAAGAAGAGTTGTTTATTCGCACAAATTTGGTAATGAATATAAAAATTACTTTATGGTTTAAATTATGCACAATCATGACCATAAAAAAAAGTTAGAGCAGTTGAAAAAGCAATCTTTTTGCCCATAAATTGCTTCTTTTTATCTAATCTTTTATTCTATAATTCTTTTTTTAAATTATTTAAAATTTCCCTTAGTTAAATGTCTATCTTCTTGAATATTGTTAACAGTCCATGCACTTCTCTGTTCTGTTTAGTATGTTACATTTTAAACATGTGTGCACACACCGAGACAAATTCCTCGTATGTGTAACATACTTGGTGAAATAAAGAGATTCTGATTCTGATAAACACCATCAGCATCTTTGGAGAAACAAAACGGGCTGCATACAAGGAAAATCTCCTGACATCCAGTCTGAAATACGGAGTTTTGTAGGTAGTCGTACATGAGTGAAGATTGATGACATCATGAATTCTGCCAAGTTATTTTAGCCAAAAACATGATTGCCTGTCCTAGGACGGTTAAGGCTTGGCAGTAGATGAATATTTCACCAAGATAATCAGCTCAAACACACAGAAATGGTTGGAGAACAACATCAGTGTTTTGTAATGACCACGTCAGTCTCCAGACTGAACCCTACTGAAAATCTGTAGTCTAGTCTAAAAAAAAAGAATGTCCACATGCACAAACCTAGCAATATATAATGGAACTGGAAATGTTGTGCATGGAGGAGTCTAAAATCCTCTCAAATCTTTTTAGACGATGCACGATGAGGCTCACTGCTGTTATTCTCTCTAAGGGTGGCTTCATTGTATATTAATCGAGATAAAATAAAACTCATTGCCCATGATATTTATTTAATATTTAGATTTTTTTTTCATTTCTATGAATAATGCCAATAAGTCTGGAGTTGACTGTATTTTCATGTGATGTTTTCTCCATGTTTGACATTTTCTGATTTGAGATTTATAGTGAAGAGACACTGGGTAAGCATGAAGCTTGAAGCTTGATCTTTTAGTTCAGTTTAAAAATAGATCTCCATGGTTTCAGGGTATGACTGATGAAGAAGAATGGCTGAGCATATTCGAAAGCACACAAGTGATTTATTATTATCATGGGAACACTGATGCTATGATGAATATGTTTCTGAGTTTAAAAACTACTTTCTTCCCTACTGTTTACATTTCATTACATTTACATTTATGGCATTTGGCATAATTACCCTTATCCAGAGCAACATATAGAAGTGCTTTGAAGTCTACATCAGTAAATACATCCTAATACTGGTTCACTAGATCAGGAACTGAGATCTAGTGAACCATCAGTGTAACCACCTAGTACTAGTCTAAAAACCCTGTTGGAGAAGTAGTATAGAGTAAAAAACACACAGGACAACATAAGATATTTTTTGTAAAATAGTAAAGTGCTAATTTAAGTACTTCATTTTTAAAATATTCTGAATGCAGCGAAGAATGTGAGGTGTATTTCGGCTACTGGTCGTCACATCGTTTGACAGCTGGGTAACTTGCAGCCTATTTTGCACTAATCCTTAAGCTATGCAGCAGTGACTTTTGCAATACATTGCATTGTTAATATTGTAGCATTGATTTGATTGTGGCCCAAAGGTCTGCTCTCCTTGACTCTTTCAGAGAATTAAAAAAAAATGCATTCAACTCATTGACAACGATTTCTGAACCTCCCAGTGAGGTTCCTGTTGCTGAGCTGTTGCATCAGTTTGTGTTCGACACTCCGAGCCATTCATAGCCATGCTGCAGATGAAGCCAAGCTGATAATTATGCTGAAAAAATAAAGAAGTGCCAACTGAACCCATTTCCACCCCCTCCGAGACTTGATCAAGTGCTTTCATTATATCCCTGGCATTCATGTCAGAGCGGAGACTCTGTGATGATGAATTTCTCCAGCAGGCAGCTGGGCTGAACCGTACACGTTCTGAAGGACATGAAGTACCGGAGGTTACGAAATCTTAACAGTGCAGAAAATCCGACACAATTTCAACTCAGTAAATTGAACCCAACCCACTAAATTTGTGCAGTTTGTGTGTGTGCAGAGATTCGGTGTGAGGAATTTCTGTTATTCAGACAAGGTATTTTTTTTAATGGCTCTGGAGATTAAAAGTCATTGTATCTTGGTTGAAATATCTTTGAATTGTTGAATTTTCTTCCTCCGGCCAGTCTTAGTGTACTGAGAAAGTGCACTTAAACCTAGAGCCTTATATCATGTTGTCTATTACAACTACATCACACATGGTCTAAACCTTCCCTGCTCCCTAAGTATGAACTATTAATGATTATTATACTCCAGCTGTTAAATTCTTGAATATGACTGGAGAGAAGGTACTGATTATTTATATATTATTTATTTATATATACAGCAGCAAGTTATTGTTATTGTTAAAATGTTAATATGTTATTGTTTCTATAGTAACAGCTAATATACATGCATGGGGATGCTAGTAACACCTTGCATACATACTACACATACTCTAATACAAGGGTTCCCATACTTTTTGACAAACAACCCCAAATGGACATTATGAATTTTCTGAAACCCCAAGCCTTGAACACCCTATATTTTTTCTTTTAAAATTCCAGATTTATACTTTAGGATGACTGAAACATTTGATTGGATTGATTTTATTATTGCAATAACATACCAAATGTGTAACACAGGTGACTAAAAATCAAAGGGATATTCCTTGCACTGACTTACCAGTCTAGTGGGAAGCGTGAGCATGCATTTCATGACACAAAAGTCAGGAGGTGTGTTTGAAAGGGTGCATCTCTTTCTGCTGTCACATCCAGCTTCAAACATTACATAAGGAATAAAACACAATGGCGAGCACTGTTATAGGAAAATAATCCATGGTGGGATGATAATACAGCCCCACATGAAGCAGAGGGGTCTGGCTATACTTGATGCATGACTTTGCACATGCATACAGAAGCAGTGTTTACACACTTGTCTGTTTTTACACACTTGCCTGTGTATCTTATATACATATGGAGGATTTAATGCAACATTCACTAGGTGGCACGTCAGAGCCAAAACATCCCTGTCCGTTTGGTTTCCAAGTCAAACTGTAAGATTTTTAGGGATTTCGTACACAATGACGTCTCTCTTTGAAACTTTCCACTGTTGTCGTGCTTGTTGTCATGGGCTGCGTCTCAAATCGAAAGCTAAGACCTTACATTCAAACGTATGTACTAATCTAGAAAATTAAGAAGACTGGTACACAAACAGACCTTTTGGTAGTTTTGAAGGCTGCATGAAAGGTCTTTAAAATTCAAACTGTAATAATAAAACTTGTTGGTATTAATATGCAATAATGGTCTAGAATAGTACATCAGTATGTAATTTAAGACACAACACTAGTTTGTTTAGTGTAAGTAAGTGGACGGGGAAATGTGTCCATTTTTATTGCTGAATAGTGATAGTTAAAAGATTGATATAACATGTATTCTCTTAATTTAAATGTGGCATAAAAGTGAGTGAGTGCATTTATACGTGAGAACAAATCTGCTATTACAAAATACTCTTCTACATCCCTCACATGACCAAAATGTAAAAGTAAAGTAAATTGTAAAAATAAGCAAAAATGTAAAAGTATATTATTTTTGTAAGTTTAATCATATATTCAACATGACTTATTAATAACATAATGATATAAATGCTTTACAACCAATGTTGGCCTTTCTAAAAGAACTAAAGCTATGGCTTTCAAGCAATTTCCAGAACCTAAACAAGAATAAAACTGAAATAATTCTGTTTGGGTCTAAGGAAAGTTGTGTCGTTGACCTTGACCTTGGTTCTCTTGCTCCATATGAAACTCACTGCGCTAGAAACCTGGGTGCTCTGTTTGATCACAACTTAAAATTTGATAAACAGATTAGTACTGTTGTAAAGTCATGCTTTTTCACCTTAGCCTTCTCACTAAAGTAAAACCCTTTTTATCTAAGAGGAACTTTCAAACTGTGATTCACGTTTCCATAACATCTCGTTTAGATTATTAATTAATAAAGCATTATTGATTAATAAAGCAACTCGTTTTATTATGGTGTCTCTCAGTCTTCCCTTTCCCGTTTACAGCTGGTACAAAACGCAGCTGCCAGGCTTCTTATGGGAACTCACAAGTATGAGCCTGTTACTCCTATTCTTACTGCATTGCACTGGCTACCTGTTAAATATAGAATCGATTTTAAAATTCTACTGTATGTTTACAAATCCCTCAACAGTTTGGCCCCTCGACATCTGACAAATTTGCTCCATCTGTGTACTCCCTCCAGAACTCTGAGCTGTGATCTTGACTTACTTTCTGTTCCTAGGGCCAGACTTAAAACACGAGGTGATTGCGCCTTTGAAACTCTGGAACAGTCTACCTCTCCATATTAGATTTAGCCCCCTCTATTTCAGTTTTAAAGTCTGCTCTGAAGACATATTTATTCTCTCCTGCCTTCAATATTCCATGAACATTTCATGAACATAGTTTTACTTTTTGTATTTTTCGTAGTTTTATTTTTTGTACAGCACTTTGGTCAACCTTGGTTGTTTTTAAATGTGCTTTATAAATAAACATTGATTGATTGATTGATTGACTTATTAAAAGTAATATTTTCTCTCAAAATCGAATATCAAATTTATTTAATGGGAGTGAATTGATGTTAGATGAGGTTATATGACACTGTGTGGCCTACATTATACTCAAAATAGATTTCAAACTTACCAGACATTTCAATATAAAGTTGCCATATAGAAAAACATCAGATGTTTGACATTTTCAGAGCACTGATTTATTGAGTGTGCAGAACATGTATTATTGAACACCACAACAAAAAACCTCAGGACTCATACTGAAGCCTATACAATGCTCTAGTGGCATCTGACTGACCAAGCAAAGAGACTGAGTCAAGGCAGTCAGGCACACAGAGAGAAAAGAAGCCAAGCTACCATTTGAACTCTTTCTCACCAGGTTTCTGTCTTGCTGAAATTTGATAACTCTTCCTGTATTATGTATTTTATAGCTACCATTTATGAGACGCTCTACAAACCTCAGGTGTAGCCCACTGCAAAAATTTAAACACTTAAAAAAAAAAATTAACCCAAATGTGCTTCTAATTTTTGTAGTTTTGTAACAATGTTTTTGTAAAGCATTGCTGCACCTGAAACTCCAGCACATTACTATAACTAATTACAATATTTAAATTCCCTGAATTATTTCATTTATAAATTTCCTTAACATGCACGGTTTAATGCATAGCAAGAAGGCTCGTGTTTTAGTGATCAAATATATCTATATATATTCCTGGCATTTTCATGACCATTGAATACAGAGACTTTGCAAAGAGCAAAAGAGTAACACAGTGCTTTTACAATAAATACTTTATCATGAGGTGTGGTTGCGTATGCTGTCATATGCAATCAAATGAGCTTTTGGTTTTTCTTTTTAAAAACCAAACTTGTGCATTGCAGCAGTGATATTTCCATAATGACATCGGATTCAATTTCACAGTGATTTGATTTCAACACAGCATTTTAGAGAGTGTAATAACCAGCTTGTCGACATGATATGCAGCAAAAGTGTTTCCTATCTTCTCTGTCTCCAGATTTTATGTCAACAAGTTAGTGGTAGACAGATAAAAAAAACTGCAAAGATTTTTACTTTAAAAGCCAGCAATGCAAAATCTACAGTTGTAGCCAGCAAAACTGGCAAGGTATCAATGATACAGATATTAGGGTAAAACAGGATGCAAAGCCATAAATGAGAATACGAGAGGCGAAAGGTTAAAGACAAATATCAGAATCACAGAGAATAAGAGAGAATGACAGAGAATAAGAATTGAGTATCATTACAGAATATTTCTGTAAAGCTGCTTTGTTAAAAGTGCTATACAAATAAAATTGAATTGAATTACTGTAGAAAACTTTGCTCTGCAGTTACAAGCCAGACAATCATAACATTGTTGTATAATGTCTCATGGCATTATACTTGGTGTGGCATTAAAAATTGGTTAAAATTGAAGTGAAGTGTGGCCAAGTATGGTGACCCATATTCAGAATTTGTGCACTGCATTTAACCCATCCAAGTGGGGACACACACACACACAGAGCAGTGGGCAGCCTTTTTTTTTGCTGCAGCACCTGGGGAGCAGTTGGGGGTACAGTACCTTGCTCAAGGGTCTCACCTCAGTCGCAGTATTGAGGGTGGAAGAGAGCACTGGTCATTCACTCCCCCCACCTCCAATCCCTGCCAGACCTGAGACTAGAACCCACGACCTTCAGGTTCACCTTCGGGTTGCAAGTCCGACTCGCTAACCATTAGGCCACGACTGCCCCATTCATTCATTCATTCATTCATTCATTCATTCTGTCACTCTTATGACTACTTTATCGTTTTTTATTTATTTATTTTTTTGATGAGTAAATGACATGCATGTTCGTCCCCTACAAAAGATACAATTTAATTTAAAAAAAGACAATTTAAAGTGTATAAATGGACAGATGGTTAGCATGCAGTTTGTTGTGAATTTGTGGTAAAGATGCTTTTTAAACGTGTTTTAAGAAACACTTTTATGAGTATTGGCCATAAGGCACATTAAGATGATGGCACTAGTGAAATGGACCATTTTGCATAGTTTAGTAATTCCAGCAGATATAAACAATCGCCTTTGAAATGATGAACAACTGCAGTTAGTCCAATATCCAATAACATAATCATCATTGGGCCTAATTTATATATTTTTTTCAAAGTTTTGTTTTAAAGTTTCTGAAAAATACTGAATTCTTCATACTCACATGCATATGTTGACAAGCCATAAAGCGCAAAGCACGTTCTGGACACAGCTCATTTGCATTTAGTGACAACCAAAAAACTCCATAAAAGGTCAAAGGCACAGAGGGCTGGAAACATGAAATGACTACTAATGGTGAAAGAAAAGACAGCAAGGCAGAAGTAGAAGTTTGACTTACTTATATGTCAATAGCAGTGTAACAGCACCTGAATCTAGAAACAAATTACAGAAAAGGTGAATAAGATGTGAATTAATTGACGTGTTAAGAAAATGGTATGACACGAAAAAGAGGAGGAAAAAAGGTCTACACTGTATCCAGGTGATCATGGACATCGAGCATGCCACACAGGGAAACTACATGCTATTTTAAAAGTGTCTTGGCCGATGTGCTGGATTAAAAGATGGCAAATGGAACCAATTATTAAGCCAGCTTTCATTCTCCAAAAAAAAGAAAAAAAAAAAAAGAAATCAAACTAGTCTTTAAACATCCTTTCTCCCAAAAGCAAGACGTCCACTAAATCTTCTGTTAGCTGAGGCATTTGTTTACAGCTGCCACAGACAGCCCTTCCCATCCTCTGTTTATACTGTGGCATAATTGAATGATTAGTTTTATTTTTCTTGATTTATGGGTGTGTGTTTCTTTATTTTTCATATTGTTTTAATGGCAATAATATAAAATGACTGGGTTTCACAAAATAGCATTTGCTCTTGGTATTCTTTAATCCTTTTCCTAGTGAACAGGCATGAGGATGTGTTTTTGATAGCAAATAAAAAACACTTCTATACAAATGCTGTAAACATCATAAAATGAAGCAATTTAAACTGAAGTATATTCCAGATATAAAAGTGCAGTAATCCAAATCATCCAAATCCTATAATGCAAATTATAGGATTTGAAGTTGATGAAGTCGAGGTTTACATTAGTTAGTCTTCTTATGCTTAAATTTACACACACTCAGGAGCATGTGTAGGATATGAACATTTTTTCCAAAATTATGGGCTTTTCATGAAGTCCAAATTTCTTATGTAAACACACCTAAGAACAATCTATGAATAAATCTGCTCATATCCAGCTTGATAAATGAGGCCCAGTGTGAGTTAATAATTTAGAAACTGTGGAAAGTAAAGTAGCTGGAAAGTAACAAAGGCACAACATTTCCACTGACAAAAAAATACCTATAAGTTATTTTTCTAGTACGTAATGTGTTAGCTGCGACTGTCTCCATAAGAAAAGTAATGCATAGAAGATGTAATAAATTACAAGATCTCTGACATAACTTACAACAAATGCATTTTCTGTCTTTTTGTGTGTATTTGCTGGTGTTCACTCGTGTGTGTGTTATTGGCTGATTGCATGTCCTTAACAAATTTGATGAGCCTGGTATTTTATTAGTTTAGCTAATTTTATTGATTTCATTAATTAGGTAATGTTCAGTGTGTGATGATACAATCATCACATTTAGTAGCCACAAATAAGTTGTTTTATTTACATGTTATAGATTAAATAATTAACATTTAAAGTAGCTTGTTAATGCTGATGTGGGGTGATATACATGAATAGTGTTTGTAAGAAATGGAACAAGATGGAACCAGACTTTCAGTCAGGAATATACTGTTTTGGCATTGCAAGTTTTCTCGGCAGGTGGCAATGCAAGAACAATTTTGGAATTGGGTTGGAAAAAAAACCTACTGTGCCTGTGGATTTTGAATGTCACACACCTTATTGTGCAAGCACATTTACATGAAACCTTGTCTGCAATGAGGATAGGAAGTCTTTTTACTCACTTTGATCTTAATTGGTGTATCAGAAATACAGCAGTGGAAAATAAGACATTTAGATCCCTAGTGATCCTGTTCATGCCTTTCTCTGACCAGCAGGTGAATCAAGGCCAAAAGTACTCTGATGTTAGATCTAATAGGAATTCATTAGATGAAATGATCTCTGTATTTTTACAGGTTGGTAATTTAATAGAAAATGATCAAAATAAGCATTTATTTTCATGTCAAATCACACTGTTCTTAGGTTCTTTACTGCCTCTCCAAGGGATAGTTTATATGTAAAGTATACTAAATATGAATGCATTAAAGGAGCATATTACTGTACTCTTGCACCTACAGGTTAGGATCTCAAATTTCAAATTCAAATTTTATTTGTCACATGCATAACCATACACACACACACATATATATATATATGTATATATGGATGGTGACAGCAGCAGTCCGACAGTACCGACAGTACCGACAGTACCGATATAAAGTGCAGGTATGTGCAGTTTAGTGCAATATGTGCCGTTCGTGTGATGTAATGTGCAATATGTGCAATGTACAATAAATGCAATACTAAATACTAAATTGTAATACTAAAATAAATATGTATGTAGATGTAGATGGAGGTTGGGTGTTTGAAGGAGATGTTTGGATGGAGATGAATGATTCTTAGTCCTTGCTGTTGTACTGGTTGAGGGCCGGAATGGCCTGCGGGAAGAAGTTCCTCCTCATCCTCTCTGTATTGGCCTTTAGGGAGCGGAAGCGCTTCCCTGACCGCAACAGAGAGAAGAGTCCATTGTTCGGATGATTGAGGTCTTTCACTATTTTCCTGGCCTTGTTCCAGCACCGCCTGCTGTAGATAGAGTGTAGGTCAGGGAGCTCTGTACGGATGGTACACTCAGCTGATTGCATCACCCTCTGTAGAGCTCTCCTGTCCGGCGGGGTGCTGTTCTCTAACCAGGCTGTGATGCTTCCAGTCAGGATGCTCTCGATGGTGCAGGTGTAAAAGTTCCTTAGCACCTCAGAGGGCAGTCGAAAGTCTCTCAAGTGTCTAAGGTGGTATAGACGCTGCTGGGCCTTCTTCACCAGGGTGTTAACATGGCAAGACCATGACAGATCCTGCGTGATGTGAACACCAAGGTACCGGAAACTATCCACTCTCTCCACTGGGGTCCCGTTGATTGTGAGGGGTTGGTAGCTCCTCTCCTGCTTCGTGCTGAAGTCCACGATCAGCTTTTTTGGTCTTGCTGACGTTCAGGAGGAGATTGTTCGCCTGGCACCAATGCTCCAGGCTTGTTATCTCCTCCAGGTAGGCCTTCTTGTTGTTGTCGGAGATCAGGCCCACCACAACAGTGTCGTCAGCAAACTTAACAATGGAGGTAGAGCTGGAAGTGGCTATGCAGTCATATGTGTACAATGAGTACAGCAGGGGGCTCAGAACACAACCCTGTGGGGCTCCAGTGCTGAGAGTGAGGGAGGATGAAACATGTTTGCCCACCCTTACTGCTTGTGGTCTGTTTGTGAGGAAGTTGGAGATCCACTGACACAGAGACGGGCTCAGTCCCAGGTCCTCCAACTTGGTGGTGAGTTTGGAGGGAATTATAGTGTTAAATGCCGAGCCGTAGTCAAGAAAGAGCATCTTCACATAATTCCCCTTCCCGATGTCCAGATGGCTCAGGGTTGTGTGGAGGAGGATCTTGAGTAAGACTGCAGAGAAAGTACCAGTGTACTTTTACCAAGGTGACAGGTGGGCTCACTGACCTCACTGTCCTGAAGTCTGTAGCTTGATGCCTAGAATCCAATAGCAATTTAAAATCAACAGCCAACTAATTAATGTGTCTCAGGTAGAGGGTAGAAGGTGGAAACTCTGTGGGGCTTCAATAAGCACCATGAAGTCAACATGCTTGAAATTAAAACTTACGAACTCTCTGGCTCTGTTGTCATTAGGGAGTGGTGTGATGTTCAAAATGAGCACATCTGGCACACAAAAGATCCACTGGAATGATGCATTGCTGTGACTGTTGGGACCTTTGCTCAGCTTCTGCATTTTTAAAGCCCTAAATCAGTTAAGCTTTGAAAAATGTCAACACTTGCTATTGTATACATCATCTCTCACAGAGTGGCCTCTGCTGTTTCAGTTGACTGATTAGTGTTCTGCGTTTAATCATTCCTGCAACGCCTAGACACATATACACAATTCATTATTAGCCTTTAGAATTGATAAAGCACTAAAGCAGTACTCCTGGGAAGCATTTATCAGCCAGAGCTGCTGCAGCTATGCTCACGGTAAATGTTCTCTCATCTTCATTAGGTCCCATCAATTGGACTAGAGCAAATCATTTTGTATTAATTATGTATCAAATCTGATTAAAGTAACTAATCCTGACATGGTTTGAATAATTATCTACACAGGTTTCCGATAGTGTTTATTTAAATGTTCTGATTGTTCTGCAGACGGAGTATTAAATAACTGTTGATGAGCCTTTTTTTTTTTACTCTAATCTGTTTATTACAGCCTAGGAACATGGTCTGGTCTCAGAATTCAGGATCTTCATGGGGAAGAACACTGCGTGCACTACCACAGATTGCTCAGTTCTTGACAGATGGGTCTGGTGCATCAACTGATCCACCATCAACAGATCTGCACACAACAGAGGGAGAAGCCAAACCTTAAGCCGGCCAAAGGTCCATAATCAGTTACTGTGTTTATGGCAATGCTGTTCAGAACCAAAATATTCAATATTTTCTGATTTTGAAAAAAAAAGGTATTTCAGTACATGGTGTTGTTTTTAAACAGTCTTTAATTGATCACTCGGGCAGGAGAATAAAAAATGCATTTTACAGCTGTCACTAAAAGAAAGAAGAAATAATAAAAAGGGGTGGGGTGGTGGTGCTATTGGTCTTATCCTTTTATACGCAGACGAGTGAGCACAGCAAGGTTTGCTTGTAAATGGGACAACATGAAGTGAACACTATAGGAATAAAGACCCACAGAGCTGTATTACCAAAGTAGGTTATATGCGGGAGTATCTCCTAATTTAGGAGAAATTCTTTAAAATGGGTATGCAATTCTCAATTTTTATATTTTTTCTCCATTAATTATTTTACGACTAAATCTAGATCTTGCAAATACAATATTTAAAAAAGTATTGTCTCAGTCATGAGAGTATTGATTGAGGTTAGTGATTGGGAAATTAATCAGGGATGCAGTTACCTCACTTAATAATAAAGGCGCATACCAGTTAAGATCAAGGTTATGTTATGACAACTCACATGAAAAATGCAGAAATGCAACACTGCAGAAAATTATGTCTTAGAAAGTGAAGCAAAAAATATATTGAAATTTATCTAATATTTCTCATCATGAGATTGTTATAAAACAAAAATAAAATTAAGCCTAGTTCTAGAGGTTTTGCTAATTTCAAGCATTTCTATAAATGTATTAACTTATAATAATCCCATAATAAAAAATATTAGATAATTTTGCCTAAATTCAATATATTTACACTCACAAAGATTCTATTTTTGCAGTGAAATAACTTAGTCATTTGTGAGTTGGGTTACATCAAATTTACATCAAAATTGAATACTAAACATGCCAGCTGCCCTAGCAACAGAGACAACACTGCCTTTACATTTAGCGTAGGAATTGTCCTACTAATCTTGACAAATTAACATTCAATAATATCCTGTTTTGTGGCAAAAATTGTGCCAAAAACTGTTTTGTGCCAAATTTGCTTTTAGAGAAATTAAATTGGTTGAAAATTGTGATGTTAATTGAAGCACTGTAAACACAATGTATTACTGGGAATCTGCTTGGGCAGAGGTGAAAGCATCTAAGGAGGTGTTGTTAGTATATTTGCTTTGCCTTGCTGTTGAAAGATGCATTAATACAAGAAAGTGCAAGAAAAATTACGTTGCTGCTCATGTGCTTCTGTTCTGTTCAGTCACTGTATTTTCATTTAATAAGGCTTCTGTTCTTTGTATAAGATACTGTATATACAGTATATTCCTTTTAAGTATCAATAGATCATGCCTATCATTTCATCCAACTGATAAACTGATCATTAGAATGAATAATGAATTAGGTGTTTTAAGATGGGAAAAAAAAATGTGACCAAGCAACAGGAAAAAGAACTATTAATCTATTTTATTTGAAGGTAACATGCTTATTATTTGAATCCTTTTTTGTGGTATTGATGTCCACTTATCATCAAGTTGTGTGTGTTTATGTATCCTTCTTTGACACCCCTCTACAGCATATAGTCCTTATAGAACTATATTGTAAAGTGTAGGTTGATAACATGCAGGCAAGTGTGTATGTGTTTTATTGGGGCAAATCCAAGAAACATCATCAGATGTTCAAGGGAACTAAGTGTCAGATTTAAAGACATAAATCACAGTAAGACTTCACATGGAGCAAAGACACAGCAGGGTATAAACAGACAAACTAATCAGGGGCTAATACAAAACAGATGAAGACACTGGGAAACTGATCAATGGCAGGACACGGCTGGAAACAGGACCAAAACCAAAACAAAGGCACATGGGGAATCCAATACTGCAAAGAACGGTTTAAGAAGCAGTGGTAGATATTACAGCACCTCATACAGGTGTTAAAAAAGGTCTTAAGAATCTCCATGTTGAAATTGCAATTAATGTCATAACACATTTAATAAGAAAAGAACTAAAATATAAAATGGAGCCTTGCCAAATTGCCAAAGGTCTTAATTTGCATTTCTGCTGAAAAAATATATGTTCGATTTTCTCAGCCTTCAGCTGGAGAATTATGATTTTAAAAAAAATCTGTGCTTGTTGTCATTAAAACAGTCACTCAGAATAACTGGCTAGGCCAGGTCCCAGAGCAGCAGCTGGTACAGATGGAGAGAAAAGTGGTGGCCAGAAATGGTAGCTGGGCTGCAGGGTGAAATGAAGTTCAGCTCAGTTCATGACAGCTGTTGCACACTGGACTCCAGGTAAGTATTCATAAACACACAGTCTTGACTCTAACACTGCAGTGGAATTCCTGGTCCCAAAACCCATAATATCCTCTCATGATTCATTTTGAAGTATGACTCAGACAAACCTGAAATGCCTTGAAGGCTGAGTGTAAATTTCTTTGACACTAGAGCTCCCCATAGAAATACAAATAGCTCCGGTGTTAGAGGCAGTTTTCAGTTATTAAACTTTCATTAGCTTAGGGAGTCAGACACATGTGCACCAACTGCATTAAAATGAGCCTTTAATGAAATTCCTCCAATTAACTGAACAGTTTTAACAAATGTTTTTTCTTTTTTCTTCAGGAGTTCTCCAAATACTGGAATGCATGTACTGAATACTGTACTGGAATACATTAAAACACTTCTTTACATTTATTAATTATTATAAAATACAAATACTACATATGAGATTATCTTTTCAGTTGGTCATCAAATTACTGAAAATGAACTGAATTGAAAAAAATTGTAGAAAATTCAAATATAAGGTCTTACATCAGCAGGAGATTCACCCTCTCTCTAAGAGAGAAAGAGGACAGAGACACAAACCAACTGGCCATACTGACTCGTGAAATGCAGTTGCTACTAGAAGAAATTAGTTCATGGACCAGAAAGCCTTTTTATAGCCATTTTAGTCATTTTAGGCCATTTTCTGATTCCAAAAATTATACCATTTTATATCGAAGAGATTTAAATGTCTTCTTTAAAGGAATGCCATTCCATTGCTAAGAAGAACATTGCTCAATTGCTATGGAGAACTGGCAATGCTTCCACAGCTTCCACAAGTGGAGTGATATCCCAATTCATGATCCTTCCATTTGGGTTAGTTTTAGCCCCCAGGGTGTTCAGAGTTGCCCTATCTGCCACTGCAGTTCCAGGGTCTGTGCATACTCAACCAATCTGGATGACTGGCTGCTGAGTGGACTGTCCAAACAGAAAAAGAACACAACAGACAAAGAGTATGATCTTGATATGGAAGCTCTGGGATTGAAAGTCAAATCCAAGAAATTGACACCTGCACAGATTATGCAATTCATAGGCATGAACCTTAACATGTGGCATGAACTTTGACATGAACCCTGCAAGCCTTTTGATGGTAGACAGAGCTGTCTAGATCATAAAAGCAGTCAGAAAATTACTAGTGACCACACACACTGCCCATATATAGACTTTCTATGTCTGGCATCAATGTTGACAGTGCCAAACCTGAAAATGCTGCAAGTCAGACCATTTCAGTGTTGGCTGAATATTCAATCACTGTCAGCTGTATGACAAAAGCATGTGTCAGTGCTGGTGACAAGAACATGCTCTGAGGTGTTGATCCAATGCAAGTTTTCTCTTTCAAGTTATGTATGCTTTTATGTGTTCTCCTTGCAAAAACTTAAATAGTAATGACAGATACCTCCCAGCAAGAGAAAAAAAACCTGAAACTGAAAGAAAGATAGAAAAAACTTCAGCATATCAACATCCTCAAAATGAAAGCTATATTTCTAGTACTTGAGTTGCAAGGCAGCCATACCTACTGGATCAATACAGTCGGGCAGTGGATGCTCTGCCTTACAGTACACCTATATTGGCAAATCCACAAGAATGTGGTTCAGGTAATCTGGAACACCTACAGCAGAGCAGAAGCTGAATTATTTGTGAAACTGACAGGCATCTCTTTGCTCAATGTGATTCACCAACAGGGCAGAGACAGAGGCTTTGAGCCAGGATGCATTGCATTCTGGTTGGCTCCCATATTGTTGACATTACTGACAGGTCCTCCGTGCCCACTAACAATCACACCATACCTACTGTCCCAAGTGAACAGGCCACTGTGGCACAGCAGATCACAAACCTTGAAAGTATAGGTATGGCCCCTTGGAGCGACCCACACATACTGCAATTTTCCCAAGAGGTCAGACACACTCTTGTACCAGTTGTATGCAGGCAAGTTGAAAGTTTTTTGACTATGGTGTGAATCACTAGGTATAAACTCCTTATCTTTCACTGTATGGTATATGGGGTCTCTTTCTGGGTCTGCCTAAAAGTGTATGTGGCAGAACTGTCTGCACACAGGGGACAGACTAATGGTGTCTAGTCAGATAAACTAATCAAATCCTTTCTTAGAGTCCAGCATTCTTGCCAAAGATACTGACACTGAAGAATATCAATAAACCTATCAACCTATCTGCTGTTGCAGATTAGAATGTGCCCAAGCCAGCCTTGTGTCCAGGGATGGCTTTCAAGCACTATGTGGAAGTGCATGCCAGCTGGTGGGTGTACTTTGGGGAATGGCATAAGGGTGCTCCTGTGTCTAAAGACAAGTTAGCCAATTGGCTTAACGGAAGTGACTGCGCAAGCAGAATTGAACACAGGTCAAGCGCTGCCTTCTACCATTAAATTCCATTCAAGGTGCACTATGCGTATGCACCATCAGCAACCCTTGTGACAACTTTGTTACAGTAATTCCAAGGGAAGACACCCTGGCAGTCTGGAACGTGAGGAATACTCCACTAATTCTGATAGAAACCATCTTAGTGGTCCTCAAATCAGTTGTAGAACCAAGGTCACATGCATACTCTTCCATTAAAAAAATCAATATATAGTTAAAGTAATAACAGGGAAATGATCACAGAGAATAAAAACTATAATGGTTTGCTGTTGCATGATGGGGAAAAAAAAGCAGGATCAAAAAGTACAACCACAACAAATTCTGACAAAACTTTCTTTTATTTATTTATTGTTTCCATACAAACATGGGAGTGTTAATTAAATAATACAGTAGTCTTTTTCTTGCTGTGTTTCAGGTTTCACTGGTTATTAATTGGAAGTCCAACTAAATAGGAATGTAAATATTCTTAGAATAGGCTTGACAGAGAATTGGTTAATTATGTGCATTCAGTTTATCTGCAAGTACATCATCTTGTTTGTTGGAAGTGTATCCATTATTCTCAAAGCTTTCAGATGTCAAATAAGTCAAATAATACATTTGATTAACAGCTTGGCTTTGCATTTTCTTTAAAATGCTTTTTTATAAAGGGTTAACTAGAATTAACTGACCAGGCAGTTACCATGGATGAATGCATTAATAACTGTGTTATTAATAACTGTAGATGTAATAACTGCTAATCTTTGTCCTGCAAGCTTACCAATCACTCAAACGGAAGTTAAATGAGTGAGTTTTTTCACACTAATTGCAACACAACAGAAATAATAAATAAATAAATAAACAAACAAACAAATAAATAAATAAATTGCTCAAAGAGGTCGTCCTGGCTCCTCAACCAAATTAACGCCATGTTGATGGCCAAGAAAAATCTTAAACATCCTCTAAAATTCACAGCCAGAATGGGGACAAGTTAAAAATCGACCAAATACACGTCACACTCTCTGCTAGTTGTCAAAAGAACAAATATACTGTATATAACAACTATAAATAGTGCAATCAATAGAGATCAAGCAGAAATGTGTTTATTCATTGATGATATTGCTATGCTGTCACTCACAGTTGGCTTTGAATAACACCATCATTCAGAGGTTGGGAACTGAATCATGTGCTAGGCAGAGGCTTTAATACTGTACATCCTATCAGTTAAAGTTCATGTCAAAAAGAGCTGTTGATGCTTTCACGTCTTATCTAAGTGGATGACTAATGAATATTTTGTATTGAATAGTTAAGAATACGTAGTGTAGCACCTCATTATATTCATTCATGTCAACGTAGCTGTCTTTAATGATCTAAGCCAATGTTTATTACAAGTCATGTGCAATAATTCAGGTATTAGCAGCATGTTGACACATGTGAGGTCTGTGAGTGGAGATTCCTTTATCTCCGAACCAGAAGGTTTGTGAAGTTGAAAGGTGGAGGGCCTGAAGTCAGAGTGGGATGATCTGATGCATCGGGGTGATTAATAATTGAAAGCCCTGTACAGACCTACTCTGATATCTGTGCCATGTTTTGGAATGTGAAAAATTATTTATGGGACTCCTTCTGGTGATGTGAATTAACTTATTTTATTTTAGTCAATCCTGGTCCTGGAGTACTTCTGCACATTTTGGTGTTTTGCCTCATCTAAGTTACACAGTTAAACCCGGTTTGGACTTGTTAATTAGAGTTGAAGAGTTGAATCGGGTGATTTGCGAGCAGGGAAAACATCAAAACGTGGACCTCCAGGACCAGGATTGAGAAACACTGATCTATCATAAGCAGTGCAATTAATTCAATGTTTTTTCCTTGTGTAGAGCTCTGTATAGAGTTGTGTTTAGACCACTGCTTTGAAGACAAGCATTCTCCTTTAAGCTGTGGAAAAGTCAAGGGATAGAAAATACAGACTGACAGTTCAGACTACATTTTGCCCTCTGCTGTCAAATGCAATATGATGTAGCATGAAAGCAAGAGACCATTAAAAAAACCTATCATTTACAATAATATGATAATATACAAATACACAAAAACGAGGCATGATGGACTAGAAGCAGCCTAATATTTTGTAGCCACAGTGGCAGAAAGCATGAAGCTTAAGCAGGAATGAAAATGCAGAAGTCAATGAACTGGTCACAAAAACTATTATTGTTGCATTCTTTTTAATTTGTATTGAAGCCTTGAACAGCAAGTAGTGAAAAAAGTTGAAGTACTATGTCATTATTTCATTGACTTAACTCATTATTGCAAGATATTATATTATTTTAACTTAATATCACTTTTTTTTTTCAAGATAATGTGTCATTATTTTAATTTAACACCTCAGTTTGGCTTAATGACTCATTATTTCAGCTCTTATAAATAAATCTTATATTACGTAGAAATTATATTACTGTCTTTTTATCTGAGAAACAGCATATGGACTAAGAATTATTACTAATATAAGCTAATTGATAGATTCATGGATAGATTGTGGCATTAGTCTAAATAACAAGAAAATATGTCAAAATAACGACATATTAACTTCAAGTGGGGACATTTTTAGTTTTGAATAACAGTTCTAAACTGTGTTTTCTTAGGGTTTTTGTTTGTTTGTTTGTTTGTTTTTTATTTCTTTTTACAGCAATTTCTGGGAGAATTACAAGTGCCCGAGACCTTCATCTAGATAATCTGCTTCATTTCGGCTTCAGAGACAACAAAACAATTTCAGACTTTTCAGTTTTATTAATAATTAATATGAATTAATTAAAATATAATATGAAGTGAATTCTTTTGACAAAACACTTTTTAACACTGTTATCATTATCAGCACTCTTACAATAAATATTTTGTGATATTTTCCCTGGAGATAATTAAAGCACTTTTTTAGTGCTTTTTAGCACAGTTTTTAGTAGAGTTCAACCATCTATGTGCTGGTTTGGAAGTGTGCCTGGCTCATCATCTTGTTGAAAGCTCCAGTCTGAACCTCCTGGAAGAGGCAGCCAGGGTTTGGGCTAAAATATCCATATTTTACAGTGGAGTATCAGCTGCTTATACTTGTATGCAGTCCCCTTTTGTTGGTAAACATGCTGATTGTGTACATGACCACAAAATTTGATTTTGGTCTCGTCTGACCACAACGCACGATGCCAGTTGTAGTTCTAATGATGCTTGGTGAAGTTCTACATTATGTGAGATCTCAGACCTCTCAGGAAGGGCTTCTTTCTTGCAACACTTCCGAACAGCTTGTTGTTATGAAAATGGTGTTTAACTGTCGACTACTACGAGAATCAACTAAACTGTGCAATTGTAAAACTGTGATTTTTGGCCTCTTTTCCCCTCCTTCGCCATCCTCCTCGTTGTGTGAACAGGGGCAGTGTGTTTTTGGGTCCACTTCCTGGCAAATTTCCAACTGTTTCATCCATGTGAAATTTTGCTCAATTGTATTTTATAGATCCATTACCTGATTTGTGCAGGTCAATAACCATCTGTCTCTACTGTGTTGAAAGTTATTTGGCTTTTCCCATGGCAATGGCTGACGAAGGGATTTTACATGTATTTTTTATTTTATGTTGAAATTTTGTGACCAGTGTCTATGAAGAAACTCCAATTATTCTAACCATGCTACCTGAGCTGAAATGCCCATTAATGTGTAAATAAGTTTATCTATTGATAAATGCAATTCATGTAAAATATTTTTATGTTGATAATGATGATTTGTGAATTCAGGGTAACATATAATATTTAGCCCACATGTTAGTTGTGTCTGTCTATATACCTGTATAGTATATACACATAGTTATACATAGTTATAATATATTGCCTATATAGTTGGAGTTACTTAGCTTGAAATCCATGATTGGCTTACGATCAGCATGGCCTGCACAAATAATTAGTCTGTATTGTTTACTTACTGTAATGACTGGTCATTTTCAAACATATTTTTTGTATTTGTTAGTAATTCCTTTTTAAATCATTTCAATAATTATATATTTAAATAGTGAAGATGCCATTTTGTTATTTGTAACCGTTTTGTTCAATTACAAATTAAATGTTTTACCCATCTCCCTTTTTCCAGTTTGGATGCAACCAAAAGGAAAAATGTGCAAGTGCAAATTAAGCATTTATTAAAGTCAAATTAAGTATGTTAAACATGAAACAGAGCATGTTGATAGACCAATTAAGTGTTGTAAACCTCTGCTTACTTTGTATTCAGCTGAAATACTTTCAGACGAGCTGGTGTGAGTTGTATTTTCTCATACTGTTGCTTAATTGGCTCCTGACTCTGAAGCTGTAGCACTTTCACACTTATCAAGCACCTTTCTGCCTTCTAAATGATCTGCTGAATCTGTGGGTCTAGAGATGGTGCTATTTTCAGAGTGCAGACTGTATTGTCTTTTGCACAGTGTTAAAACTGCAAAACATTACATGACTACATAATCCAGATGGCTGCTATAAATACATTTTTTTAAAACTGTTTTTGGAAAATATGTAAATGTATGTAGGAAGGGAAGAAATTGCAGCATAATGCAACATTATTTTTTAAGCCTCTTTCTCCTTTTGTTCATTTTCTCTTTTTCACCAAATCATCTGCAAGGAGTGCAATACTTAAATTGGGCTAATCTTTACAGATTTTGTATAATTATTATTAATGAATAAGCATTACCCATTGCACAAAGCTTTACACATGTTAATTATAAATACAGACTGCTAATTTAAGCTGCTATGATTTGGTGTCCCCTAGGGTCCCAATGTCTCATTAATTACATTAATAACAATCTTCAGATCTTATACCCACCATCTGAAGCCATTAAAAATCTAGATGCAGGATGTAATCAGGCAGATCATGATTACACAAAACAGCATCTTCTGTGCATCTCGCTTCTTTTGGATGCCAGCTGTACATTTGTTCCATAAGTGATTGACAGTACAAAAACAATACAATAAAAACAAATACATCTGGACTATAAATATATTGTGTTGTATAACTTGACATGAGCATCTCTGCTGAATGGATTATTATAGGCAGCACTCCTGTTACTTTATTTAGTGCACACACCCACAGAATTAATCATAGTAATCTTGGCTGTAATTGCAATGCATGGTTCAGGGTTTGGATTTAAAAAAACAGCATATATCAATCAGACCAGATAACAAAGCCATAGCCTAGTTCAAGTAATGCGAATGGCTTCATGGAGGGTTTAGAGGGTTTGAATCCTAATGAAAGATTCTTGTTATACCCAACTCTTTTCATGCAATTCCATCAGAGCAACTTTTATGTTAGGATCCCACAGGATCCCAATCCTGATGCATGTAAGTAGTATAAGTGGAGCTCCAAAATAATTTATTCTCTCTCTCTCTCTCAGTGTTTTAAAACATATGTACTACTGCATGCCAAAAAATAGGTAATATAAAATTATAGCTGTTTTGTTGGAAGAGAAATTTTTTTTTGGATGACAAGAAAAATGAATAGTCCATGTATTCTTAAGTTGACTTTGCTAAAGAACTTCAGAGTCTATTGCTAATTAGCAGCAAAGCATTAGATGAAAACAAAGGATATAAACAACCTTATAATACTACATATTTGATTTGATTTAATTTGCTAAAAGGAAACGATCAACCCAACTGGCTCCTCTTTCTTTAAACCATAACTGTGCCTCTCTTTCACTTTGTATTTTTGCATGGAAATAAAGCTAATACTAAGGTAAACTTTTCAAACCCAGGAAAATTTAGTGGAATAGCTAAATTCTTTTCTTTTTTTTAATGTAAACACTATTTCAGTTATAATTAGATGTGTAAAAGTATTTCTTGTTAATGAGCAGTCACGAAGAAGAAGCTTTCAAATCTGCTTTGTGGTTACTGTAAATCAATTTTACATGAGTGATGACTCTTGAGAAACAGTGTCTGACATTATTGGGCTAGACCATAATGGTGGTTGCACTGTAACACCATTTCTCATTCTCAGTTAAAACAGCTTAGTCATTATTAAAAAAAAATCTAACATAAGTTAGAACAAACAGTCAGTGTAAACCTATAAAATGTTCAGTACCTGCTAACAAAGCAGTCTCTTCAGTCTAATTTTATGCTACAAAGATCTGAAAATCTCGAGAGGCTGAGCACTGCAATTATCAGTAGAAAAAGACACAAATATCTTTTTATCTTAGAATTTAATCATAGTGTTATTTTAAGGCACAGTTAAACACCTACAATGCAACCAACCTCATAATATTGCTGACAGACCTTAGCTCAGGATGTTAAGCATTTTGTCCAATCCTGCAGAATGTGCTGGTGTCATCTTTGAGATCACTGTGAACCCTACGTGTATGTCACCTTCTGAGAAAACTACAGTGCCTTGCATGAGTATTCACCCCCTTGAACTCATACAATCTCATACATTCAGGTTCTTGGTTTTGAGCCACTCCAGTCTAGCTTTGGCAGTATGCTTGTTGGATGATTGAGAATCAGATCTCCTTGGAGTTCCCTATTTGGTTATATCCATCTTTCTCTCAACCCTGACCAGTTTCCCAGTGCCTGCTGATGAAAAACAGCAGTAAGATTTTAAACAAAATGTTAATGTGGCTCATTTTGCGTAATAGCACATGTTGCTCTTTCTGCCACTCATGCACTGTTTAATGCCAGGTAGGCCCACTTCCATGCTAATGTGTAAAATAGTTACTAACAGCATCTGAGTCTACTTCTTTCAAAACTGTTACTGATGTGCCAACATGGATGCCTTTTTCACCCAGACATCTGCTGTTGTCTTTCCCTGTTATGCCTCATGGACATGCTTGTCAAATTGCGTCTCTCTTCTCAATCTGCCACACAGCCCTGCTGATTCATTGCTGGCCTATTTTCACAGTGTCCCTAGCTGTCTCATTAAACACAGTGACTTAAATGGGGTTATTCTGCTCTTAGGGAACTGCAGTAAATTCCCACTTAGGTGCAGGTTCCTCATTGAACAAGACCTCTTTAATCAGCTACTTAGGTCATTCCTCCTATTCAGCTGGACCACCTGCGCTAAACCAGGCATGTCATTCAAATAAATGTCACTTCACATTCTGTCTACTCTGGGGGCCTAAGACCAAGCTGAAAATAACACATGACAAAGTGAATGACTCAGATGGATGTCAAAAGCTAGTTGCTTGAACAGAGTTCTATGATAGCTGAATCTGACCATGTTTCTTCTTTTGAATCAAATCCAGGTCTTTGAGAGCCACATGTTCTTCTTTTTGAGATATATACCTGATGGTAAAGACATTTTGTAACAATACACAGTTATCATGAATGCTGGTTCTTGCATTGGTATGTGCCATGAAGCCCATTTTTTGCAGAAAGTAATCTTTTTTACAGAAGTGATTTGGTACTTGGTACGTTTTCATTAATTCCTATATTATTAATTCATAAGGTTTTTTTTTCCTTTCCAGTAACATAGCTATATACTAATGCAAGTACAGTCATGGGAAAACAAAAGTACACCCTCCTTCAACAAAAGGCTCTCCATTTGTTAACAATCCTCACTGTAGAATGTTGAATTTCATATTGTTTGGAGATGGCCTTATAACCCTTCCCAAATTGATGAGCAGCAACAATTGCTTCTCTGAGGTCATGACTGATGTCCTTTCTTCTTGGCATAGATGCACACCTGAGTCTACATCATGCTCCAGAACACCAACCTGCCAAAAGTTCTGCTGTTGTAGAGGTAGTCACACTTCTTGATGATGAACTAATCTGCATCTCATTAGTAACACCTGGCTGCTAATTTCCCTCTTAATGAGTGTGAAAGTAGAGAGGGTGTACTTATTTTTTCCCACCTGGTTTCTGAATGTTTACTTTCTGGGAAAAATAAATATTGAAATCTTTTGCTTTTTTTTGTTGTCACCTGAGGTTATTATTTGTTTAGAGAAGATGGAGAGGACCACACAATTGTTATTTATGCCCTGGTAAATAAAATCATAGAATTGAAGGAGGGTGTACTTTGTTTTTCCCAAGACTGTAGGTCACAGATGCCATTACTGTGAACAGGTGGTTTGAAATTGTGTGGTCTTTGGGTGTCTATGCACATGTGTGCATGTGGGCATATTTTTGTATCTTCGTGGGGACTAGATGTTCCCATAAGGATAGGAACATCTGACCGTTTTCACTTTGTGGGAACATCTGACTGGTCTCCATGAGGAAAACTTTTTTGATGGATCAAAAAAACAAACAATTATATGTAGTTCACATGGGGATTATGAGCTTCAACCAATTACAGTTTAAGTTTATATTGTGATGCAGGGCCTCTCACATGGGTACTGGTGCACTGTTGATTCACCGGCCAGGTGGAATTGGGGCTGATAGTTGATCGGTGGAGATACGCCTCTACAGCTATCAGCTAATTTTGGGAAATATAAAAGAGCAGTGCACCAAAGAATGAGAAGAAAATATAATAGAACACACACACATAATGCAAAAAAAAAAAAAAAAAAATGACTGAAGTCTTTGGAAGAGTGTTTTGAAGGAAGCATAAAGCAAATTTTATTTAAGACATGTCCAGGGACATTTAAGTTTTGAAAACATCTGGGGCTTGTAGAGTGGACTAGATATTTTTTTTTACACTTTATTGACAAGCACATGTTTTAAGCATTTTATGGTCACAGTGAGGACCTAGATCAACCCATATCAAGTCTTTACTAAGAAAGATATTTTAACAAATAGGTGGGTGTGACTTAACATAAATGATTAGAGTCTAGTATATCTCTACTTCTTAATCTGTCTCTCTCTGATATGCAAATGACCTTTCTGACTGTGGCTCAGCCACTGGCTGTGGCATCTGTTCTGGTGTATAAAAAAAAATCATAAAAACTTAAAAAACAATATACTCAGCATAGTAAAAATTATATTTTGGCAATACTTCAATTTAATTATAATGTTTTTTTTATTATTATTTTTTAAATTTACTTATTAGATTAAACTATGATACCTTTACACCTTTAGAATGTACAAGGTGTATTATCTATGTTAATATGTGTCTATGTTCTCAATTTATTCAGTACTAAGAAGTTACACATCAAACAAAGAAGGAGAAGCTGACAAAATCACAGCATTTATAAAATGTGTCTGAGTTTTAGCCTCATAAAAGCTTACTGTAGGGACATACTGCAAAACATAATTTCAAAAACATTCAGTTGTTACAAAAAAACATGGTTACGAGATGCGACAAATTCACCGTCATTAACTAAATTCCCTCTACAATGACTGCAGTAGCAGGCTAAGTACTACTGGTAGTGGAAAATTAGTCTTGCACTACTTTCATAATTTGGTACCTTAATATTTTTCAATGCTGCACCATTTACACACAGGTTAAAAGTACCTTGAGACAAAGCACAAAAATCATCAAAGATCCCAATCACCAAAAGCACAGTCTGTTCTTCCTTCAGTGCTCAGACAAGTGCTACCATATCATTTACATTTATGGCATTTGGCAGACGCCCTTATCCAGAGCGACTTACATTTATCTCATTTTTTATTATTTTTTTTATACAACTGAGCAGTTGAGGGTTAAGGGCCTTGCTCAAGGGCCCAGCAGCGGCAGCTTGGTGGTGCTGGGGGTGGTGCCTTCCGATCAGTAGTCCAACATCTTAACCACTGAGCTACCACTGCCCAGTTGTTTGCATATCATGAAAACAAACACAGAGAAACTTGGGAGAAGCTACTTCCACGAGCTATCAAGATTTTTTTTTAAATGATCTGATTACTATACTACACCGCCTCCCTTTCACTTTATGAGACCATGTCTCACCTCACCTATACAAACATTACAACACACTCACTGTCAGCTTTGCACATTTTGAACTCACTCATATGCATACAGTATATAGGGGTGTTGATACTCATTGATCTGTTGAAGAGGGGTATAATTTATCCATCCATCCATCCATTTTCTGTACTGCTTATCCTACACAGGGTTGTGGGGAGCCTGGAGCCTATCCCAGGGAACTCGGGGCACAAGGCAGGGGGAGCACCCTGGATGGGGTGCCAACCTATCGCACGGCACACACACTCACACACCCATTCACTCACTATGGACAATTTAGAGATGCCAATCAGCCTACAACGCATGTCTTTTGACTGGGGGAGGAAACCCCCAGAGCATAGGGAGAACATGCAAACTCCACATACATCGAACCCCCAACCGTGGAGATGCAAGACAAACGTGCTAACCACTAAGCCACTGTCCCCCAGGTGTAACTTATGTATATTTACATTTTGTTTTATTTTATTTTATTTTATTTATTTATTTATTTATTTATTCACAGAAATCTGGATATAGATTTGGATTTAGACCACTAATTAGCAAGCCAGAGGCAACAGTGGCAAGGAAAAACTCCCTGAGATGACATGAAGAAGAAACTTTGAGAGGACCCAGTGACTCAAAAAGGAACCCATCCTCATCTGGATTGTATGATAATAAGTCTTTACTCTTCCACAACTCTATGCTATAAAGTCAGGATTCTGAGTAGGAGTCATTTTTTATTCATTAGAGTTTTTTGCTTTATGTCTGTAGTATCCAAATGAAATTATCCACTGAATAATGAATGAGACTTGGGCATGAACTGTTTTCAGTAAGAGAAATCTTTAGGCTATCCAAGTGAGACCCATCCACAGCCATCTTCAGGGTAGCCACGTGGTACAAATCCACAGCAATCTCATGGCAATCTTTAAGCTGTTCATGTGGTGCCATTTTCAGGAGCAGCGAGTGATTCTCACGTAAAGGAAACTTCAAGCTAAAGTAGAGCGTTATGGTGGATCAGGTAGGTCTGGAGGGCAGAAGGAGTTGAGGCACCAGCAACTCATCTGGCAGCAGGAGTAATATGTGTAGCTCGACACAGAGAGAGAGAGCGAGAGAGAGAGAGACTTCTTTTTTCCAGTGCAATAGATGTATATAATATTTACTTCTGAATATAGCAAATGTGTTATCATTATCATTTTGTTTTATTGTAATATTTATAATCATAATGAGAGCTCAACAACTGAGTTACATTCCTTGTATACGCCAGTACATTTGGCCAATAAAGCACAATTCTAATTGTGATATAGTATACATACATGTGGTGGCCTGTGAAAACCCATCACATGGTAAACAATTTTCTACTATATATATGTTTCTGAAAATTACACTTTTTCCTGAACTGAAATATGTTTCTCTTTTGCATGCATCTCACCCAGAAGAAAAGTGCTAGCTGTCAGGCGGCAAAGATGGCTGTGGTTGTGGATATTAAAGTTGGCAAACAACAAACAAATCCAAGAAACACTTGGCTTGAACTTGGTCAAGGAAAAATCACAGAAACCAGGAAAAATACAGGTCAAAAACTATGAATGAGAATGTTGATACAAAGGCTTGGCACATCAGATGCAAAAACACAGCGCTGAGCTGATACTTCACAAAGTGTGAGTGTAATCTGATGACTGTGAATGTGACGTTGAATGAGCCCGTTGAGTGTTGTAGTCTTTGGCGGCCATATTCATAGGCTGTGGTGTGTTCTGGGAGATGGAGTTTGATGCCGATATGACACTAGCAAACTGGGCTAGTTTAAAAAGCACTCTGCGGATGCCAAGATCTTGTTTTACAATCAAATAATCAGAATTAAAACTAACAGATTTGCACAAACAAAGACAAAGTATAATTGCAGACAGTGTGTTTTTGATGTACAGAACCATTTCTACAGTAAAATGTAGAAAATGTAGGATAACGTCCATACATGTCCGTGCATCAGAAATGCATGTGCACCACTGTGACATTGAAAAGGCTGAGAAAGAGAAGAAAACCATGTCCTCTTTTTCCAATGCTTGAAATGGGCTAGTTTCAGGTCTTTTGTGTGGTTTCTGAGATGTAGTTGATCTTGAAATTTTGCTGAAAGCTGGTGTTCATCTCTCACACTGCAACAGGAAACACACCTGCTGTATCAAACGCAATTGAAAAATGGTATATCTAAAACCAGTCAAACTAGGCTGCTAGACTGTACAGTATACTGGATGACTGGATGATGTTGTTCTTTCTCAACTACCTATTATGGGGTTACTCTAAAAATGCACTAGTTATTACACTAGTTAGTAGACTATAGCATAAGTCCAGTATGATAACCCCTTGACTTAATTGAAGCTATGTTGTAAATGTCATCTTGCCTCACCAAAATCTATGGTCCCGAGCTTCTGCTGTAGTTTTATTAAATTTTGTGATGTCTGTCTACTGCAATCTAGTTTTCCTATCATAGCTAGCTGGCTATTAAATGCAGCTAATGTTAGTTATTGTAGTTTATTTGCCAGATATGTGTGGTTGTTTTCAAATTCATATTCATGAGCCATGCAGATTACTGTTTAACCTGCATTAGATCCATGCAGATTACTATGCCATTTTAAACAGTTTCTCATCCTGTGTAAATTATTTTAATGGCTTAACAACACATGTTCAGACGTTTTTAAAGCTCTTACAGTTGAGCTTTAACTGTGCATGCTGCTTGAGTGCAAAATGTGATGTTCATTGATTCTGTAATAGGTTAAATTGTCTTAGGGCATAAACAGCCAGTGCTACCTGCAGTCCCATTGTGCTGTGATTGTTGTCAGACTCATAATTCTCTGCTCCAGAGCTAGTAAGACTCAGGCGAGAATAATGTATTAGGTGTGTTGACTGGTTCAGTGTGGCCCGTTAGTGTACTGATTGCTGTCAAAAGCATGGCTTGCTTGACTTAGAGCTGAAGGTGACTGATTTCAGCACTCACATTCTTCACAATAATAGTGCTCCCTCTCTCCAGAGCCAGCAGGAACAAACAGCCCGACATATGCAATTTTGACAGTTGGTGTTTTTTATCTTTTGCCTAGTTGTTGGTCAATTTATTGAAATCTTTGGGACAACACTTTGCATCTTTTAGCTCGTGTTCTTATATTTGATGACAGTTGCTCCTCAGGGACTGGATCAAAAGGACAATCTATATGGAGTATGCTGGTACATCATACAGAGACCTTTGTTGTTTATAGAGTGAAATCTTTAACTTGTAAAATTTTCAATTGTACATGCAGGTAACTAACAAATTATGATGTTAAAATTATATGAAATGTCAGGATGACACATGAAAATCTTTGAGTTTTGAAGTTTATTTATTAATTAATCTATAAAAGCACACAGTAGACAACATGTACACTACTACATACACTGTAATTTTTCTGTAAGATGAACATTTGATTTTAAATTAATGATTTGCATTTAACATACAGAACAACAAAACTGAAATGTAATGTAGCGAATGCTGGCAAAACACCCTACACTGCAAAAACTCCTCATCTAGTCAAGACTTACAATCTTATTTCTAGCCATAAAATCTTATTGATCTTATTTTAAGAATAAAATACTATGCAAGAGCAGATTGTGTAAGATTATTATGATTGTTTTAAGATTATTTATCTTTTTTTTCTTACTTAGTTAGCAAAGCTTAAAGTTAGTTATTTTACCTGCAAATTAAGCTTATTTACCATCACAGACATCATTTGAGGCCAGCCTTGTATCTTGTAAGACTTTGTTTTAGCTGTAATAACTGGTTTTAAGGTTGCCCAGTAAAAAATGCTCAATAATCACACTTAGGACTTGTTCATTAGTATTATTTATTCCAAATGCTTGTTTTATGTCAACACCAACACATTTATTTACAACCTAACAACAAATTATAAGACTCTGCAGTATTAAGTCACCACACTCTTTCCAATTATCC
>CM040465.1:6740049-6777676 GCA_022758105.1 Pangasianodon gigas | reverse complement strand
TACTGTGTGTTACAAGAGTCTTCATTTGAATAAATAATTGTTGACAATATGTATGCGTGATCTTGATTTTAATAGTCTTGTTTTAAGTTTAAATGCTTTGTCTCATTTTAAGTCAGAATATATAATGATGACAATTCTTAAATTAAGAGGAATTATCTTGTTTAGTAGCTCTGGTTTTAAGATATTTTCACACAAATTATAAGCAAACTGTTTAAAAATTAATTAAAAAGCTAGTTTTAAGTTAATTAGACTAAATACACTGCTTGGAATAAGTGTTTTAATGCTTATTTTAAGACATTTTGTTCTTTTCTAAAGCCTAGAAATGTTTTCTTATTTCAAGAAATCTTATTTCAAGTGTAATTATCTTACTGCACTGGCAGATAATCTGACTTGTTTCTAGTCTGTATCTTCTTAAATCATGCATTTGTTTCTTATATTTAGACAGTTATTTTTTGCAGTGTAAGGGCCATATTCACAATTAGCGACTTAAGACTGGGACTTAATGTCGAAAGTGATGTCTATTTGTATGCTGGAAAAGTTCCTTGTATTCAGAGTCAGGTTTCACAGGTACGTCAGTTGATTTTCTTGGTGGCCCATTTAGATTCCCTGTGTGTAGTTGCCGAGGTATCTAAGATCTGAGAGGGGTTTTTCAGTATTGTCTAGACCACCACCTTAAACACCTTCAAGCCAAAAAAAGACTATTTAAAAATGGAAAACATCTAGCCGAAGTCTAAAGTATTGCTAATATTTTGCTGCATGAATAGTCCCAATTATCACATCAATCACAGCTAATCTGGTTATTAACAATATGGCTTCCTCGCTCTTTAACTGGCAGCTTCTAAAATAGCACTTGATCCAGCATATCCTATTTAGCATTTAAAAAAAAAGTTATTTGGTAACAGCTCCTGCTTTGTTCCTGTGTAGTTACCTATGAGTTGTTGAACAGCACTGTAATATGCTGCCAGTTACTTATGCACAGAATTTAATGAAGTCACAAGATATTAAACTGAGGTCATGAAATCATAATCACATAATAACAGGATGTAGGCTTTTTTAAATCATACTTTTAATTTGTTATTTTGGGTTAATTAATGTAATCTCAGTGTGGGTGGTATGGTGGTGCAGCAGGTATCATTGCCACCTCACAGCTTCAGGTTCGCTCAGGTTACTGTCTGTGTGGAGATTTGCATGTTCTTCCTGTGTCCATGTGGGCTTTCTCTGGATCCTCTGGTTTCCTCTCACCTCCCAAAACATGGTAATAGACAGACTGGCTATGTTAAAATAGCCCTAGGTGTGAATGAATATGAGTAGGCTATATACAATATAAGGTGTATGGTCAATATAATCTCTATGGCCTTATGAAGGAGATATACCCAGAACCTGGATAGAAAATTTTACATGAAATAATACGGTAAACATAAACTCATTTTTGTGATATAAATTGTTTCCCTAGAAGCTTAGGGTCTACATTCTTCCTAGTGAGCAGAACAAACCATTAGAGCCAAAGCCAAATATTGGAACACATTTTCACAATTCACTCTTAGTTGTTGTTCATTTGACATTGTATATTCAAGACATGATGTTGAGTGTCTCTTTTTTTTACCTGGTAGGAAGAAAGATAGGTAACTATCCTTACAAAACTAAGAGTGAAGTTAGATGTGACTGTCCAAGAGCAAAGGCCATTTCGAATGATCGAGGTGAGGATGGCAGAACACTTCTGTAAGCCAGGGTACTTGGTACTTTAAATTGTTGTGAACAAAGCCTCAATACACATGATGGTCATTGCTTTGTGTGGGGATGGTTTATAAAATTAATGGTAATGGACTCATGTCCTGTCTGTAGTTGGGATAACTAGATAAGAATAAGTCTATTGTGGACATAAGAAATAAACATTATTTTATTGTGACTGCAAAAAAAACCCCCCAAAGGTCATAAAAAGTTATTGGTGTGTATTCACTGTAGCTCACGTCCTTAACATCAACTCTGTTAAAGCACCTCAGAGTCTCATTCCAGAAGGCATACACCGACATCTGACAAGCAGCAGAACTTTTTACAAACAGCTCGCATCTGATGTAATATCCCCATGGCAAGATCAGAACTGTAGTTAATGTGGAGAAGGAGACAGCCAGACCCAAACCCTATTTAAATGCCAGTGTCTTGTTACGCAAATCTGCCAAGCAGCAAAGTCCAAAAAAGTTTACCTTTAACTCAATGTATTTCTTGGGGTTGAGAGTTTTGAATCCTAAAAACTCAACACATGAAAGATGGACAGTAACTTTTTTTCTGATTGTAAATGGGTGTACAGTAGCAGCTGAGGAAAATGTACTGACATTAATGGCTCTTAAAAAGGTTAGGGACTGACGTAAAGTAACAGGTTCTAGATGCAGAAAGAGAAACGTTGAGAGAAAAGATTAACTTAATGTGCAGCAGTAATGTATTTAATATTAAATCTGTTGGTTATAAGGAGAAAGAATTTCTCCTTTCCTGGTAGTAAAATGTTAAAATGCAAGCTACTTGTGCAAGAACATTTACTAATGTGGGCTGTGCTGCAACCTTCATTTTCTATAAATTGGACTTCCAGTACAGTTCAGCTCATGCCACTTGCACAAGTTCTCTGATGCCTCCTCCATTGTAGGGTGCTTTCACATGGGACACCAAGCGTCTCAATAAACAGGTCAGGAAGGCCAGCTCCATCACAGGACTGAATCTAAACTCACACTAGGCAGTAACAGAGAAGGAGATGTTAGCCGTTTTAAAGAAGTTTCTGAACAATTCTGACTATCCTCTCTATGACGTGATATCCAGGAGCACTTTAGACACCAGATCTATCTATCTATCTATCTATCTATCTATCTATTGTAAATTATCCAAGTAATGCTGATTTAATGAGAATTTAAGGTCATATTTGAACCAGCTTATTGCTTACTAAGTATGCCTAAACAGTAATATGATACCAGTTTGTACTGACATACTATTTAGTATGGTAGTATGCAGTTTTGTACATGGTCCAACTATTCTCAACTCTGAGTGCATAAATATTCTGCTGTCATTATGGTATTTCAGAAAATTTTATGTGTTAGATATTGAGTAGTGAGATGCTTCATCCATAGTAGAACTCGGGTTAGAGAGTGGAGAGACAAGGAAGTCAGTTTAGAGCTCTATATATTAACCAGTAGAACACAGAATGCAGTTACAGTAGCATGGTTTTCTGAAATGATAACTAAAACAGACCAAACATAAAGAAATATCTTCCTTGCAATTAGCTTACTCACTTTGGTGTACACATTGAAAAGCACAAATCACGAGCTGCAGCTTTATTCTATATTAATTACATTATGAGAGAACATCAAATAAGTGGTATAATAAATGTTAACATGAACCTCTTCATGAGCACATAAACTAAACTGAACTCTGTGTGCTATGAGCATGAAAAAAAGGAGCATCTTGCACATGTCATGTGCCAAAGACCCCAGAGCTGCTCAAGAAGTTTAAGGTTCCCCCTCAAATATTTCTTAATCTGAAACTTACATATAAATTCTCTACAGCTATCAGATTAAAAACTTTATTGTGCACATCAATATGACATATCTAACCTGGTGTATGATATATGTACACAAATTTCCTGCCAATTCTGACCTGAAGCCATGTTCCTATAATAGGATTTGACTCACAGCAGTTCAGTACTATTGTCACTACTATTGTCAATTCTGTTGTCTCCTTGTTCAATAATTTTTTTTTAGTCATTTTAACAGAAAAAGCCTACACACTGTAACCTTAATTTCATGTCTAAACAGAGCAAGAGTTGAAGGGGGAGGCAATGGGATGCAGTGCAATGTCCTGGTTAAAAAATTACCAAAAATCATCCTCCTAATAAAACTGCCTTAATCCAGTCTATATGTTGATTTACACATATTGTCTTAGACATGGATTTCTTCATGTCAAACAAATTAAGACTGCTATAAATTCACTTCCGAGGCAATGGTCATGTAGATCTGGCAATGCTTTTAGGGAGTAATGTAGTGCAGTCACTTCTAAAAATGAACAAACATGTTAGTTAACAAAATAGTTTCTAGGTAACACTAACTAGCAGGCTAGCGACCTAGCTAATATGCTAATGGTACTTGCTAATTTTTTAATGATACGTAAGCTAGTCATAGGTAAAAACTCCAAAACATTGTTTGCAGTGCAATATAAAGGGTTCATTCCCTGTGTTTTAAGAAGCTTTCCACTTTCTTGCATACAATGGGTCCATATATGCAGCACATGCGCTCATAAAAATGTCTGACCCCTTGTGAACATGCCATAATTTAGCACTTAGTGTCCCCAAATTTTTAAGAAAGGTCACAATTATTTATTCATACATTTCCCTTCCGGCGCCCCTTAGCAGAGAGGAAAAAACTGGGGGATAACTTAAAATTAACATCAACTTCAACATCAATATGTCAATTCAGTCAAAGTAGTGTTAATGAGTGTCTGATAGACTCGCCTCTTTGACTGGTCATTGACACAAAAAAAATAAATAAATAGACAAAATATTATAAAATAAATATAACTAATATATATATATATATATATATATATATATATATATATATATATATATATATATATATATATATATTTATTTATACACATACAGTATATATATATAAAATATTTGAGTAGTTGGATTGTTCATAAAATAAACCTGTATTGAAGGGGTCAGTAGAATCTTTTTTAACCATTAAGGGGTCCCTGCTTGAGAGAAACGAGGTCAGTCTATCTGGCCTAGTAACAAGCCACACTCTCAGCCACACTAATGCTGTCAGTCAAATTTAATGCACCTGCATAGTCACATTTGGCCTTCGTAATATTTCTGGGCTAAAATTCAGGTCAGGTCTCAGTTATTGCCTTATTTTCTGCCTGCTTCACCATGTGTTATTCATATCGAATACTAAAACAAAAGATAAAGTATATATATATATATATATATATATATATATACACTGCATATTTAGTACAATGTTTGTTAATACATATAATAAGACATTAGTCTTACAAAGTGTATTTAAATGGAATAAATGACTTTTGAACTTCCACATAAGCTTGCTAAATGCCTTTTTGGCTTAATTTTTGAAGCAGCTACAACTCACAATGAACTATATCTTACAAATGACTTTGTAATATATTTTTTTAAAGAGACAGCCTGATTATTGGCAACCAGACTTATGAATAGTAATTCAAAGCCAAGGCGTGTTTGTGCTTCTGAAGCAAGCGATCTTTAACAGCCCTACAATGAGGACCCCCAGTGAGGCAGCTTCGCTATAAGGCTGAACAGATATGGATTTCTTGAGCAATTACTCGTGCTGGCTCCTGTCCAGACATTTAGTGGTAAGTTTAATTCTGATTGCAATAGATAGTGCACTATATCTATAAGAGAGAGAAAGAGAGAGAACATGGAAAGCTAGCTGACTGTTTGAGGTCCATTTGAAACACTACTTGTAAAAAGCAGCCCAGTTGCTATGAGCAACCTGAATTGAGCCTAGTGTGTCAGAGCATCTAATGTCATTGTAAACCAACATGGACACATTCATTTCTTATTCATGAGAGGCGGATCCAGCAGGGCTTCAGACACGAGGTGGTCTGAGGATCAGATAGCTTCCATCCAGAGGAGGTAGTACTCTAGAGTGCTACCGGGCACAACAAGGAATGCTCACTTTCATGGAACACTGCATTCTCAATTGATTTATTTACAAATTTGGGTGATAATACCTTGGGCAGCAAACTTGGGCTCAACGACAAGGTCAGTCCATAGTTATCTAGCTACCAATGCATGCAAGATCAACATTATTGCCAGGCATGCTTATTGCATCTCAGAACTGCAAAGAGGACATATGTCCAGTTCCGGCATTCTTTATCTACCACTCGACATTTGGTTGAAGCATTCCACGAGGCTGGGTAAGAACCGACTGGCAGGCTAAGGTCATGGTGATCCCAGAGCCTAACTGGGCCCAGACAGGGGCCCCCATGGGTGAGAGGTTTATGGTGGGAGCAGAGGAGGAGTCTTTTAATGGACAACACAGCTAGATAGCCTTGCTTTATTAGCCTGGCAGGGACCCACTTGGTCTGGTTCCATTGGCGGGGCTCATCATGGGGTGTCACATAGATAGATCATCATTTTTGCACCCGTTGTTCTTCTCTGGCACTGTAGTATCACAGAGTAGATTCTTCTCTCCCCTCGGCCCATAGTGAGCATTGCTAGGGCAAATTTAAGTGCCTCAACATCTCCCTAAGTTTTCTTGGTGTCTTGGCATTCACCGTCATATGCTTGGGGGGTGGGGGTGTCCTTCGTAGTCAGTTAGCTGCTCAGGCTGCAGCTACTGTTTACTGGGCAGAGACAAACCACACCCTCTAGTACTGGGCAGAGACAAACCACACCTCTAAGATTTCTGTTTTTACCTTCCCATAATCCCTGGCATCTGGCAGGGAAAGAGCATAATATGCCAGCTAAGCTTCGTCCAGACAGGAAAGGAGCCAGTATCTGAACCCACTCATCTTGCAGCCAGCCATCTCTGACCCTTGAAAGTGTACAAGAAGGCTTCCACATTGTCATCACCCATGAGTCTGGTTACGAGAGTGTAGATGTCTGGGGAGGGGTCAGAGAGGGGCGTGGTGGCCACAGTGCCCAGAGTGCACGCAGAGACAAGGTTATTGGTGACAATCTGGAGGCTTCAGGCTAATTCCTGGGTAATGTCCTGCTGCTGGTTTTTCCAGTAAATGTTGCAACATAGGATCCATGAGAGGGGCTCATAGAGCTCTTCTCACATGAAAGGCTCAGGGCCTGGGCACTGTCCCCTCTTGCCGTGGAAGAGAGAGAGAGCAGTTGACGCAATGATCCATCAAGCCATATCTCCTTGCCGGTCCCTGGCCTGTGCCACTTGGCTGTTCACAACATTGGGGCTGAAATAGCTTTATCCTTTCAGCACTGTAGCCTTTGACTGCAACCCCAGATGATGATTTGCCCACAGTAAGGGGATGAAGCACACCTGTGGAGATTGCACACAAGGCCGATAGAGTCTGTGTTGCCCTTGCTGAGACAAGGGCACACAGCTGTAACATTTGGGGGCCAGCCATAGACTAATAACCCACTTCTGAAGGCAAGGATTGCTCCTGATATCAATCCTTACATCCTCAATAGCAACCAGGAGCATACATTGGATTGGTAAGCACAATAATGTCTGCCACATGTTGGGTTGAAAGGGTGGCTAACATTTTCAGTGAATCTAGCTCCTCAAAAAACACCTGTGGTGCTAGGGAGAGGCTGAAGTGTAGAATTTTGCATTAGAATGTCTGGCCTTGGAAGGCAAAAGCTTAAAAAGCATTGGTGCTATTTCGATGAAGACATAAAAATCGGTGTTATGCTGGTTCACTTACATTGTCCTTTGCACAGCATAGATTACATCTTATAACCTTAGCCTATGGAAAAGGAGGGCCTTTAGGAACCACTTAAGCCCACTTATACATATATATATATATATATATATATATATATATATATATATATATATATATATATATATATATATTATACATATGTATGTATGTATGTATGTATATATATATATATATATATATATATATATATATATATATATGTATATATATATATATATACACATATCACCCTGGACTGTGGTGTCTACCTTTTCAAATGTGCCTCTTTCTTTTTTTGTTAGATGATTTGAGCTCAACTAGTCCCTTATGTAGTAGTCACTGTCCAGTGGGCAATGTTGATTCATTTTTCTCAACAGTTTTTGCATTTTATCCCACCCCTTGAGTTTTTTTTTCACACAGCAGTGCACTGACTGTTCAGGAAATGAATAGACTTTTCATGAGTTCCAAATGGTGGGGAAAATTTATTTAAAGGAACAATTTTACATCAGTTGAAAGGCACATTGTTGTGAGACTTGATGTCAGGACTTGACAAAAATACTTTTGAATAAAATCTCATTTTCTATCATCTCTTCACTCCCCTTCCCATCTTCTAAGCAATACATAGGACCTGTTTCTTTAGTCATTTACTCATTTGTGTCTAATTCTGCATGGTGCCATGAGGATGGAATAATAGGTGTTGATTGACCTGAAGATGAAGGTCAGTGTTTTTTTTTTGGGGGGGGATTAACTATCAGGCTACAAGGAAGGGCTGAAAGAGTTTGAGTTTAGGCCCTAAACTTATTAGATAGGGCCTAAAGATTAGGAAGATGGAAATGGACTAAGTTGTGTTCTGAGCGTCTGGTTGAGAGTAAAGTGTAAAGTGAATTGACTTTATTACATTCCTTGCAACTGTATTTTCACCTCATTTAGTTTTCATCAGTCTATGCTGCACCTCAGATCCCAGTAAATGCTAGCTACTTATTCTAGCTCTTTGATCCTTCTCAGTTTGTTCAGTTTAAACCATAATACTGATTCAATTTTCTCCCAGCTAAAAGACCATTTGTGACATTTGGACCAACAGCTTGTTATCAAAAAAACACTCTTGAGATCAAGGTCTTTGTGCAAATTAGAGGCCAGCTTAGCATTAATGTCATGTCCTGTCCATGGCTATGTGGGTCACAAAATTATCCCAGGTTTTTAACTATTACAGGCTTTTGATTTGAAGCTTACAACACTGTGTGGTTAAGGTGTGACTCTATGCAGGGATTCCTTTTAATTCTGTTCTCAGTGTGAAACAAACCTGGGAGTGCAGTCAGGGACATGAGTGCAGCTCAACAGCAACTAGCATGGATGTATTTGACACCAGCCTGGTTGTCCCCATGTTCATCTACAGTGTACTGAATTTCTTTTTCCCAAAAGCTCACCATCGTCATTCCTTTCCACATTACCAGCCATACAGACAGGCCAAGTTATCAGCCTCAGAAGCCAGACCCCACCAATATCCTACAGAATCTAGGTCACGGCCACCATGGATTTTTAAAAAAATATGTTTTATTTATGAGCGTTTTCAGGATTGTGTGTTTCAAGCTCATTGTGAGTTATGTGGATGCAGCCAGAACCTAAACTATTATGCAATATCTGTATGAATGTTTTTGATTTTGTTTTCAGATAGTAACTGCTTTGAAGTGACATCCTTCAACTCCTGAGAGCCCCTGGGTGGATTACTACAGGATCAGACAGTGTGGTCAGACACCACATCTCAACTAGTCCATACCCCAGGCATACGAGTTTCAGGTTCATAGGGAAATATCTATTAACATAATCTGTGCATTAATGCTGTAAGTTTATGCTGTAATGTCCACTTCTATAAGATGAGCTCAACTGAGGGATCATCATCATCAGAAAAAGAAATAAGACTTGGTACACACATGTCCTCAGCTCACTGCCCAAGAGAGAGCGCTTGTTAATATGTAGCCACAAATAAGTGACAGGTGTGTCACATTAATTTACTCATTCTCTCAAACTCCCACTGCAAACTCCTGCTAAACCCACCTGCCACAGACATATTAGTAATATATTTGCCAGAGTGCTGCTTTAAATAGACTATATGTTACAGAATATGGAGCTTATGCATATCTGCTCTGTTTTTGCAGATGAGTCCATGTAGCTAATACACAGTAAACCATAACTTTTGCATTATCTTCATCATATTAACCTGTTATGAGGTTTGGCTGTTGCTTTTGAAAAGGAGAAAAAACTAAAGCATAATGTGCGTATTATTAGAACTTTGGTATTATCAGTCAAAAACCAGTAAGGACTGTCACAAACACAGCAGTGCTCTATATCTGCACAAGAGTTAGTGTAAGAATCTGAAAGGTCTGGCTTTATTCTCGTTACATCTTTAGTAACAAGGCAATTGACTCTTTTTTTTTTAAAAAATCAAAAGCTCTTACAGCTGTTCCCTACTGAGTAGTACGTGCTGCCCCATTCATATTTCAAGCAGTACTCTGTCTCTTCTCCATGCTATCTCTGCTACAGTGAAATGAATAGTTTTCATTGGTAAGGAATGAAAGTCTGGACAATTTAGACAGCTTCTGGGAGCGAAAATAACACAAGTTACTCAGGCAGGTTGAGCATTTGTCCAGAAACTGGACCCAACATATACATATAATGCCATTCATACATTTCATGAAAGTCATAGTTTCACAATTATATCAGGAAACAAAGGAGCTGTAACTGAGGTTCAACTTTGATTACATTGCTCTGACATCTGACATGTGGTCATCACTTAACACAGATGCTTTTAACGGTCACTGTACATTTTATAAATGGAGATTTCAAACTTCATACTCACCTACTGGGCTGCCTGAAATTTCCTGAGGCCCACACAGACCATAACATTGCAGAGGCTAAGGAAGTCCTTATGTCACAGTGGGGATAAAAAAACCCTTGCTGCTGGCAGCATCTAAGGCCAAATCAACAGGCCAGACTGCTATCTACGTTTGTAAGCAATCTTTGTAATATTTTGTTTAAATAATATAAGCAATGTTAATTAACCTACTTCATAAATCATATAATTCTCATGGTCAGGGTAATCCCACCAGCCTCCAGCTGCTAGATAATTTTTAAACTGTCCTGCAAAGATGATGTGGGTTATTGGAGAAGGTGTACATTTAGATCCACCCTTCTAGACTCCAGGTTCAAGTACATTTGCATTTGGAAATGACTCCAATGTGCTGCAAGAGATCAGACATTTAATGTCAGTATGTGCACATGTATTAGTCAGAGAGCCCTCAAATGTACAACCTTTTGAGCCGAACAGTTTATGGGCCAGCTTTGACTCCATAATGAAAGAAAGCTCTTCTTGTTACTATACTGTGGATGCAACCGGAGAGGTGTCACGGTATCTTCAGAACTCATATATCAACAGACAAGATCCATTAGACCACTGGGCACGTTATGAAATCCTATATCATAATCTGTCAAAATAAAAAATATTAGTACCATGTAGAGGATCTTCTGTAAAGCTTGGGCATGTGAAGTGGGAGTGGTGATGCCAGACACACACACACACACACACACACACACAAACCTAATCTTTGTAGGTTTTAGTTGCAAGCACATTCTACCTTCTGACTAATAGTGATTTTTTAGGGAAAAAGTCTAAGCAGCAGTGCCTGAATGATTTTTCCTGTGCCCACACAACCCCAACACAAACCCGTAACATGAACGTTATCCAGACAGACCTCAAGATCTTACATCATTATAAGATGTACTGTAAACTTAATCTTGGCTAGAATGGTATAACACAAGTATACCCTGTTGGAGGCTCAGCTGGTAGAAATGGCCTAGTTGGTTAAGGTAAATATTTTATAATATGTTAACCTGTAGTAAACATGCCCTGGAAGTTCATTAGACCCATCAGAAGCAACACCAGTCATGGACTGGCAGCAGGACGTATTCCTCTTCTAGCATCTATAAACCCTTTTAGAGTTATAATACTCTACACTCAACAGTATTGATGTAATTTATCTACTGATGGGCTGGCAGTAAAATCAACACTAACCAAAAGATCATTAACTTATCCAAATCACACAAATATAACTTTGCCTAAACTATGTAATAATAATAATTAAAGCTGCAAGCAGCATTTTAGGGGGCCAAGCACCCAGACTCGGTGAGCTGCACATTCACAGACACGCTACAACTGTTGCCCAAGCAATCACAGGAAAGCAGAGCCACAACTTTAGGCAAAGGGATTCAAGAGTGATTTGGAGTTTCACTCATGATGTGTATGTTTTGACCACAGACAGTGGTGGAATTCTCTGACTGTAGGAGGAATGGTCTAGATGTACAAATGGGCAACAGGGTGGCATTGCTGCTGTAGCTGCCACTATTGCTGTGACCTGTGGTGTTGTCTGTTGCTACTTTGACCTGTGGTCATGACTGCTACTGCACTGACCTGAAATTTGTTTTCTTCTTGCAATTTAAAAATATCTAAGGTATTTATTTAATTAGTCTGGGCCTTTTTGCCCACTTTTTGCAAGTATCTGCAATTTAGATAGATATATTTAGATATATCTATCTAAATTGCTCAAAAAAATGCAATTTGATATTAAATTATGTCAGTCATGTGTTGTTTGTATAATAGCACATTGAATGGCAGTAGACAATTGTTCAGACAGGTCTTAAGATGATGTGAGCCAAATTTGGTAAAGATTGGACAAAATTTGGAGGAGGAGTAGCAAAACTGGCACTTAGATGGAAGCATTTTCGGCATGTTATTGTAACTTTTCACCAGTAAGTGGAGTTGTTATGAAATTTGTTCGTACCAAGATGTGTGCCAGTGTGCAAAGTCGTTGCTGAGAAACAGCCTCACTTCCTGTTTGGCGGCTTCGCCATCAGATTTATTGGCACATTACGGGCAACCCATTTGGAATATCAACACTCTTTTGATAATTTTTGTCCAGATTCGTCTGAAGGCAAAGTGTGCCAAATTTGGTGTTGATTAGACATAATTTTTAGAAGGAGTAGCAAAAAAACAGCTTTTGACAAAATCCAAAATGGTCGACAGGAAGTACACTTGAATTTCAGATGTTGGTGTGCATTCACTTCAGCAGGGATTTACAGGAAAAAAGAACTGTGAATTTAGCACAAATTCTTCAAATGATATAAGGAAAAAAAAAGAAAGTTGTTACAGTTCTTGACCACAAGATGCAGTCACGAAACTTCTTGGGTACATTCAGGACATAGTCTGAGGATATGTGATGAAACGTAGATGCATTGCTGAAATACACCCTCACAGCCTGTTTTTTGCATTTGCCAGTGTGTTACAGGAGAACAGTTTGGAATATCAAAATTCTTTTGATAACTTTTGTTCAGACAGATCTCAAGATGATGTGAGCCACATTTGGTGAAGATTAGACAAAATATGGAGGAGAAGTAGCAAAAATAGCAGTTAGATGTAAGCATTTTTAGCATGTTATTGTAACTTTTGACCAATAAGTGGCGCTCCCACAAAGTTTGTTGCTTAGCCTTAGGTTATGGTCCTGAAGAAGCGTACCAAGTTTTTTGTCAGTGTGCAAAGTCGTTACTGAGATATAGCCTCATATCCTGTTTGGCAGGTTCGCTGTCAGATTTGTTGGCCCATTACAGGCAAACCATTTGGACTATTCGAAATTCTTTTGGTAATTTTTGTAAGGCTTACTCTGACGATGACATGCCAAATTTGTACAAAAGTTGTAGGAGGAGTAGCGAAAAAACAGTTTTTGACGAAATCCAAGATGGTGGAAAATCTTGTTAGGAGGAAATTGATGTCCTAGGGTGCGTTGAACTTGTCTTGGGAGTCCAGGGATGCCTGGCTTTTAAATTTTAAAATTTGAAAATTAAACTTGGACACATGGTTCAAAAGTTATGAACATAAACGTACTTCCTAATTAGGCCCAAATATGACCCGATGGTGGTGCTAGAACATTAGCAGCATTTGGTCCAAATTTGGTCAGACTGTTCCTTACAACCTTCCCTATCAGTATGCCAAATTTCGTAACCTTTTACCAGAAGGTTCTATGGGCTGCCATAGGTATTATTATTATTATTTAATCACCTTTCTCATACCTATGGTTGCCTTTTATTTAAACAAATAAAAAGCAGTCCTATAAAAATCGCTGATTCCCCACAATGCCATGCCACACAGTCTGCAGAAGCCACAATACTACTACGCTACCAGTGGAAACTGTTAGGAATAAGTCTAGATGGATAGTAGCTAGACTTATGGCAAAATGGATATGAGGAAAGTGTCATGACAGTGAGTCAAAACAAAACAATTCATCATTTAGGAAGTGATGCAGTGCTGGTCCCCTACATAATGCAAGTGTCTATTTGTGCCCATTTTTTGATACTGATAGATGACTTCCATGCCCTGCACTGGGAACACGGTAATGGGTTTCATCAGATGTGCCTGTTTTTTGCTGTATTTTTTCTTAAATTAGATCAATGAAATCAATATTGCATATTATTTCTTCTCCAATATAATCTCATTATTTGCAATGACAAAATGGTATTTCTGAAAAAAAGAAATTATAATGACTGAGATTTATCCGGTAGATTCTTTCCAGGCTGACAGACATTTAAAGGTTTTATTTTGTACAGTTTATGGAAACCTTTTTTCAAAGAAGATTAAACTAACACCAGAAGTCCCAAATGCTGCCTTTTACTTGCTTGTTGTGCTCATAGCAATTACCTCCTATTACACTTATGTATCCTGACAGAGTGACAGCTGGAAGACAGCTAAAATGACAAGCTAATTCGAACAAAAAAATCTTCCCACACTAGAATTGGAATGTAGCTTAGAACTGTGCAACACGGGAGCCATGCTTTTCACTACCACCAGGGAAGAAGTGCAAGATGGTGAAATGCAAGGGCCAGTCAGAACTTGAATAGATCACAATGCTAACAAACCAAATCTTTCTAATCTTGTGTTTTCTTAAGACACAAGGTATATTCTGCTCAGACAACAAATGTAGCACTGCACTCTGGATCCGCATAGCAGAGCTGGTCTGGTGTCTTTTTACACAATAGCCCAATGCTAGAACTAACTGTTTCTTCGTGCTAAAACTATTTTAGAATTGTTACATCTGACCCTGAGCTGGTGCAAGTCCAAATGTTTATTTTAATCTGGCCCAAATGTGGCACAGACCCAGTTGAGAACATGTCTTTAAGGTTCTTTAAACAAAATTATCATAGCATATTTGTGCAAAAAGTAATTAGGCAAAATAAAACCACTAAAAACCAAATATGATTAACCAAATAAGTTTATAATGTGGCAGTTTAATAAAGTGAAAGCTGAAAAATGGTCACCAGAAAACTACTAGATGTCCATACAATAGCTAAATTATTTCACACATTTAGCAGCAAACCATTGTTGTCGTTAGCTGAGCAGTCCTGAGCTAAATGGTAATGCTCTTTACAACCATTTCCTCACTCTGACACCAGGTTAAACTATCTGTTGACATGTTTGTTTTTTGTACAGTGCCGCTAGAAAGTTTGTGAACCCTTTACATTTTTTCTGTATTTCTGTAAATTTGACCTGAAATGTGTTCAGATCTTCACTGAAGTCCCAAAACTAGATGAAGAGAACCCAATTAAACAAACAACGTAAAACATCATAGTTTTTACAATTATTTATTGAGTAAAATCTGATCATATTTCAGGTCAAATGTATGCAGAAATACAGAAAACTCTAAAGGGATACTGCATGGATTTGGTGTGTTGTTGTGTGATCTGTATTGTGGTTCAAGCATCAATCCAGTAAATTAAGGTTGTATAGCTGTTTGTAACATCAAAGATCAGATGAAAAAAAAAAAAAGCTCCAAATAGTAGTTTATTTATGACATTAGTATTATAGGTAAACTCACAGATAGACTTCATGAGGTTCTATCATTTTATTTATTCACTGATAGAACAGAAGCCTCATTATGGCGAGCCAGAGGAGAATGAAATTTTTAGTTGTAAATCTTGTATGCATGCTTGAAAAGAAAAATGAAATGTAATGTAAAAAACAGGATTAGTCTACTATAGTCGCTGGACTGCAGGAGTGTAGTGTAATAATATGTATAGAAAATATATTCATTCTGGCGTATAAGAAAGTCTTCATTGCAGTGGAAAGAAAAATTGTTGTAGCTAATGTCAAGACTAAATATTTTCTGCTGGTGCCACGACTTACTCTTGCATCCTTTCTGAGGGAATAGTTTGAGCAATAGTTTCTTTGCACCTTGCCAAATTATTAAGAAGGCCATAGACAGAAACCATAGAGTTAACTCCCCTGACCATACAAAGGTAAGTTTGTGTATATCAAACTTTAAAAATTTATGATCATACATGTGTCTTGGGCAGAAGATTGTCATATAGATAAGACTTAATGACATAATGGCAGATGGCAAATGGCAAAATTTGTCTGGAATAGCAACACAGCTGGCATACCAACATCAGCAGGAACGCAACGCTCTCTCACCAGGAAATGAAGTAAAGTGAAGGAGAAAGTTGGATTAAATGTAGACAGTTGGAGCTAATAAACCTGCTCCGAGTGAGCCGAGCTCACCAGTAATGCTAGTTTCAAAACCTGGCAGAATTCAGAAATTTTGCAGTTACAGTTAGAGGCAAACAAGGACTGATGAGTTTCTCATACAATGACTAGAAGATAGCATAGACCAAATTGTCAAGCTTAATGTGTGCAAGGTTCTTTTGTCAGATGGAGCAAAAGATAATATCGAGTCTTTGTGAATGTGAAAAGTTGTTCAAGTTCAAAGGTCTACTTTTTGGTATGAATGATGCTCCAGTAACCTTTTAAAGGCTAAAAAGCTACTCCATTTACCTTTATTCCTGTTGTCATATAGAGTCAGGTCCATAAGTATTTGGACAGAAGTATTTGGACATTTTGAAATGAAGCAATCAAGATGTGACTGAAGTGTAGACTTTCAGCTTTAATTCAAGGGGTTTAACAAAAAATATTGCATTAATCGTTTAGGAATTACAGCCATTTTTATAAAAATTGTACCTCCATTTTCACAGGTTCAAAAGTAATCGGACACTTGACTGATAAGCAGTTTCATAGCCAGGTATGGCCTGTTTCCTCATTATTTCATGACAAATTAAGGAGATAAAAGGTCTGGAGTTGATTCCAAGCGTTGAATTTGCATTTGGTAGCTGTTCATAGGAACTCTCAATATGTGGTCCAAAGAGGTGTTGATGCAAGTGAAGGAGGCGTCATTAGGCTGAAAAATAAAAAACTGACCTATCAGAGAGATAGCTGAAACTTTAGGAGTGGCCAAATCAACAATGTGGTACATCCTTAAAAAGAAGGAATGTACTGAGCACAGCAACACTAAAAAGCCTGGAAGACCACGGAAAACAATTAAGGTGGATGATCACAGAACTCTTTCCTTGGTGAAGAAAAACAGCTTCACAACATCTAGCCAAGTTAAGAACACTCTGGAGGAGGTACGCGTATCATTGTCAAAGTCTACAATCAAGAGACGCCTTCATGAATGTAAATACAGATGGTTTACCTCAAGATGCAAACCACCGGTAACACTCAAGAACAGAAAGTCCAGATTAGACTTTGTTAAAAACCCTCTAAAAAAAGGCTGACCAGTTCTGATGCAAGATTAACTTGTACCAGAATGGTGGGAAGAGAAGAGTATAGAGAAGGAAAGGAAGGATTAATAGTCCAAAGCATACCACATCATCTGTCAAACATGTGGAGGCAGTGTTATGGCATGGGCATGTTTGCCTGCCAATGGAAGTGGGTCATTGGTGTTTATTGATGATGTGACTGCTGATCGACGTAACAGAATGAATTCTGAAGTGTACAGAGCTATACTTTCTGCTCAGATTCAGTCAAGTGCTGCAAAACTGATAGGATGGCTCTTCAGAGTACAGATGGATAATGACCCAAAACGTTCCCGCGAAAGAAAACAAAGAGTTTGGAAATGGAATTGTTCTTAAATGGCTGTGTCAGTCACCTGACCTCAACCCAATTGAGCATGCTTTTTACTTACTGAAGACAAAACTGAAGGCAGAAAAACCCACGAACAAGCAGCAACTGAAGGCGGCTGCAGTAAAGGCCTGGCAAATCATCTCAAGGGAGGAAACTCAACATTTGGTGATGTCCATGGGTTCCAGACTTCAGGCAGTCATTGACTGCAAAGGATTTGCATCCAAGTATTAAAAATAATCCTAATATTTATGATTATATTAGTTTGTCCAATTACTTTTGAGCCTGTGAAAACAGAGGTACTGTGTAAAAAACGGCTGTAATTCCTAAATGGTTAATGCAATATTTTTGTTAAACCACTTGAATTAAAGCTGAAAGTCTACGCTTCAATCACATCTTGACTGCTTCATTTAAAATCCATTGTGGTGGCATACAGAGGCAAAAAATAAGAAAATTGTGTCACTGTCCAAATACTTATGGAACTGACTATGTTTCTTGACCTATATTCCCACTTTTGCAAACTCCTTTTTTCAAACTCAGGCTGCTGAACAAGGCAATGTAATCACAGGCAGGTCAACCAATTCAATCAAGTACTTACTTGCCATTAAAAGATAAGGATATTAATTTCTGTTATTCTGAGAACTTGAGTACTGTGAATTATTAGCTGTGTTGTCTAGAATGTTAATCACAGTAGATTGTTAACAGAAAGCAGCTAATAAAATTGTTGAGCAAATATTTTTTTGATGGTATACAGCAATAACACATGCTTATAGTAAACTGACAATCCATTACAGACATTTTCACAATATATTTACTGTTCTGTACTCCTCCTGCATGATACATATGAGTTGGTGCAATATGTAATAATTTGAGAAATGTTTCTACACACTACTATATAGTATATAAAAAGAATAGACTATACCACATATTGTGCATTATCAGGTATTGTAGTACGAGAGTAGTATGCAATCTGGAACATATACTGAAGATTAGCACCTGGGGCAGAAAAAAATATATAAAGTACAAAATATGAGGAGAAAAGGCTAAAGGATAATATTATTATTATTTTTTTTTCTACTAATGTTATCAGTAATATTTTTGCTTTTAGTTAAAATATTTAAGTGAAAAAAAAGGTCAGTCTTAGTTAGTATATCTTAGTTTTCACAAATGTATATCATATATAGAATATCTTAGTTTACATAAATGTATAACTTAATTAAAACCTCACCAGTAACACGTCACATGAAATTAACCAGATCCATATTTATGTAATTTGCACAGTTTTTTTGGTAGCTATTGCTATTAATTAGCTGCTAAATTTACAGGAGTCCACAACAGATAGCAAATTAACTAACTAATTAACATTATTTATAAGACAGCATTATCAATTCTATATTCTGATTGGCCTGAAGGAGTTGATTAATTTTCCATAAGAACCTGGCCCAAGACTTCACAAACATATCTATTACAATATTTTCTCAGAAGACCTTGTGATGTGGGTGTGTAAAATCCAACCCGATCTAAAATTGTAAATATTAAACATGTTAAAGCTAAAGAGGGGTTTGCAGACTGACTACTGTGTAAATGCAATGTTGTTGTAACCAGTAACCACCAAATTGAACTGTTTGCTTTGATCTGAAGTGTGCATGAGAAATTTCACGAGATCCCAGGTTCTGACAGTCAGGATCACTGGTTGATCCTATGACTCATGAGTATTATGCCACATTTGACTTAACTCAGAAAGTGGGAAGTCTGAACTTAGAATTATGGAATTTTCAAGCTTGGTGCACTTGAGATACAAAGTGGGGGAAAAACATGGACACCTCCATGAAGCGTGTGTTTTGTTAGCAACAAGCTAGCCGGCTAACATTAGTGATCATTAGTTTCCTTTGGTTTTTCTTAGCTGAAAGTCAGAAATTCAGAGTTATGAGTTTTAATCGATCACAGCATTAGTGTGTGGTGTGTGAAAGTGTGTAGTATGTAATATAGGGATGGGGTTAATTACTGAAGGACAATCTAAAACAAAAACTTGTGAAATCTGTCATTATATCAGTGATCTCTCGCATTTTCTAGCATTGTATTAAATCTTAGAATGTGGCCCAGGCATTACTGGATAGATTTATGTCTAGTTATATAATTTTACATTCACAGCATACGAGGACAAATGCCCTAGATGATATTAAAGAATATTGTTTAAGAATGTCATTTCATTTAATTCCAGTGTCAGCAATGCTATTCTTTTTCTCCTTGCTTTATTTATAACTTGTGTATTACTGACATGCTCTCTGGTACAAGAGTAACAGCGACGCTGTTGATGTACCCAATATTGTGTTTCCTTCTACTCACAATCACATTATATTCTATTGGACTCTACTTGAACCCTGTCCAAAGTAGAATGAGATTCATTATGCAATAAAGCTATCATCTGAACAAATTGCCCAGTTAAGCTCCTTTAGAGAGTTTGGTCATCTGTCATGAACAGGCACCGACCACTAAGGATTATCATGGGACTATTTTGATTTGAAGAACAGCATTTACTTTCACTCAGTTAAACCTTTGGTTTCCCTGCCTTTACTTTTTAATGTTGTCTTATAGGCTACCAAGGACAAGCTTAATTATAGATAAGCTATACATTACTCAATTATACCCAGACTGTCTGTGTGAAGAGAGAAAGAGAGAGAGAAAGAGAGATTTACTTCTCCCTTGGGTTGTAACACTTTAGAGGAGCAGGAAGGCTATACTCCAGGCATTACTTGCAAAGAAGGCCAGTTGACACAGTTGTTACAGTTGTCAAATTTCTGTAGCTCTAGCTTCAAGTAATAGGAACATGTACACAACCTCTCATGTATTTGTCAACAATTTTAGAAAGAAACATCAGTCACCATATCCTCCTGTTTTTCAGCATTAACAAGAAGCGAGGTTGCTTGTCCTGTGGTGGGGAATTGCCAAACCAAAACAAATGTGACCGTGAATGAGTTTTGAATCAGCAGGGCCTAAAATGAGTCATTCTTTTTTTATGCAGCAAACCCATTTATGAAAACCTGGCATCTATCCCTCTTCCTCGGTCGAACCTCCTCTTCTGAGTACTTCTCCCCGAGCAACAGCACTGCTGAGCTAAGTCTCATGTGGTCCATTAGCCATGTGCAGCAGCAGTGATTTGACTTGGTAATCAAGGTAATGAAAGAGAGAAAAATTTGTGCCATTGTAATTTGGTACCGTTGTATGCAGTAGATTGTGAAGAGTCAGTGCAAAAGAGAGAATGAGACAGAAATGTGGAATTGAACTAAAGCTGGTGACACACTGGGATCTGAATGAGAGTGGAGACTAGGAATGAATGATGCAGTGTAGTTTTGCATAAGAAGAATCTTTCCATGAAGAGCTAATGTGTCACTGAAATGGTAACGTGTCAGTGAAACTGTTTCATGGCCCCTTACAGGAGGTCTGTCTGTAGTTCCTTAGAGGTTTAAAAGGAACAAATGGGATGCATGCTGAGATAGGGGTGATACATTGAATGTGTGTGTGTGTGTGTGTGTGTGTAAGATGCCCAGCATGGTAAATGAACACTACTTAGCATTAAGGAAATTTTGCATTATAATAGCTGCAACAATCAAACAAATGAAAGCTATAAATAAAATTAATTGTAAAGCTTAAGCATTAATATACAGTATTTTGAACTCTTCATAAGAATGGACTTTTAGAAACATTATATTGTATATTTCACTGTAACTAAGGAATTAAGATAAGAACTGTAACAAAGGGTTCAGTTCACAAAACAATTTGTCATCGCAAAACTAAAGAAACAGGACAAAACCAATATGGGGCCCTGAAGTATGGTTTGTTTTTGGCCACAAAATACAATAATCTCTGACTTAGAGCAATAGAACCAATGCCTTTATAAGACCCTGTACTTTAGAAGTATACAGCTATTGACTGTAGCCCACAGTACAGTCAATCTAAATCACAATAATGCAACCATGGTGTACATATCAACTGATTAATCTGCTTGGGAAAAGCTGAACACACTTGATTTATTAGGAATATATAAGTGATATCAGGCTAAAGTGAAAGTAGATGTGCAGATCTAAATCTGGACATTCCTTCCAGCAATTTTTTCCCCAACTCAACACCAAATTCTTTTTGCAACAAGAGTTCAAGATAAATATGTAGAGACATAATTTGTACTTGAATGAATCAGTCAGTTGGCATGTACATGTATCTGCTTCAATGACACCTATACTCCCTCTTGTCCATATCATGTCCATAAGCTTGGTCCTACTGTGACCTACTGTGCGCAGACATTCCAGAAAAACGACCAAGCCTGAGCCTCAGTTTTAACCCCGTTACCATCAATGTCTTGATATCTTAAGACCTCCACAGTGCATCATCTTAAATGTAAGTCCCTTCTGACTTCTTAGGCATAATAAGACAGCAGCAAATCCGTTAAAGGTATTCCTATAAAGGGGCCAAATCAAGACTGAGTGAGTCATCAACCGTAAGCCATCTATAACCCTCTCCCACAGCAGTCAATTACACGGTGGAGTTGTAGCCATCTGATTATGTCACACTCCAACATGTCCCTGTATTCTTGTGAGTGGTGTTCATTTTAAAATACAGAAACTGAAGAGATTAAACCTCCTTTTATGCTAAGAAATTACTTTAATCAGTGATGTTGCTATATTAGTTTGACATTGGGTTTTAGTCACCGCACAGCTCTCATTCAATTCAGTTCAATTAAATTCTATTTTATTTGTATAGCACTTTTAACGATGGCCATTGTCATAGAAATATATAGAAATTATATAAATTCAGGAAATATATAAATTCAGGATATATGTTTTAAACTTAAAAATTTATAAATTTATCCCTAATGAGCAAGTCCCTAGAGGACTAGTGGTTAGGCCTCGGCGCTCCCACTGCTGCAGCCCGGGTTTGATTCCCAGCCAGGGAACCCACCCAAGCCACTGGGGTTGCACACGACAGTGCACTTCCAGTACCGGTCCCAAGCCCAGATAAAACTGAGGAGGGTTGCATCAGGAAGGGAATCCAGCAATTGTGTAAACAGAAAATTCATTATAGTTTTCACATAGTTTATTTTGTTGAAGTTATCAACTGTTCACTGACAAAGACTTGAGTGCAAAACTGTTCATGGCAATTGCAGTCCTAAAGCTATCATAGCAATTGTAGTCCTAAGCCATTGTAGCAAGATTGTGTGATTTTCAAGTGATGAGAACTCCAACCAGAAGTAGGACATCAGGATGGATCAGGCAGGTCCGGAGAGCAGAAAGGGTCAGGATCACTGGTATCTCAGGAGTAATGTAATGTCACATAATGGGTAAGGACAATGTACTTTGTGTGCAGAGTGCAAGCAGGGACCCCAGCAATACTAGCTATGACAGCATAAGTAAAATGCAGAGCCAGAAGGTAACAAAGACATGAGGGCACCCTGGGACATAAAGCAGCTAGCCACTCCACCGTCACAAACCTAAGTGAATGCGGGGGGGACAGCATCCGAACACACAACACTACACCTGTGAGCCAGCCATTGGAAGGCTGTTCCATAACTGTGGGTCTTTGAAAGAGAAAGATCTGCCTGCTGCTGTAGCCTTCACTATTTGAGGTACCAACAAATATCCTGCATCTTTTGATTGAAGTAGGCATGGTGAATCATGAAAGACCAAAAGTTCACTCAGGTACTGCAGTGCTGGACCATTCTGTGCTTTATAGTTTTGATAGTAGTATTTTATAATCAATATGAAATTTGATCAGGAGCCGATGCAGGGTGGATAAGATAGGGGTGATGTGGTCATATCTTCTGGTTCTAATAATGATTCTGGCTGCTGCATTATGGACTAACTGGAACTTGATTAACCACCTACTGGAACATCCAGACAGTAAAGCATTACAATAATCTAACCTAGAAGTAATAAAAGCATGAACTAGTTTTTCTGCATCGTGTAGTGACATTATATTTCTTATCTTAGCAATATTTTTGAGATGAAAGAAGGCTATCCTAGTAATATCATCTACGTGAGCTTCAAATGAAAGACTGGAGTCAATAATCACACCAAGGACTTTTACTGCTGCACATGATGAAACAGAAAGGCCATCCAGAATTACTATGTAATCAGAAAGCTTAATTCTAGCTGCATGTGTTGCTAGTACAAGTACTTCTGTCTTGTCAGAATTAAGTAGAAGAAAGTTATTAAGTATCCAGTGTCTAATGCCCTTTACACATTCCTCAACTTTATTAAACTGGTGTCTCTCATCTGGCTTTGCTGAAACATAAAACTGTGTGACATCAGCATAACAGCAGAAGCTAATACCATGTTTACGAATCATTTTGCCCAGAGGTAGCATATATAAAGAAAAAGCAGTGGACCTAAAACAGAACTTTACAGAACACCAGATTTTACCTTAGAATGCGTAGAGAAGTCACCATTTACATCTACAAACTGATAACGATCAGTCAAATAAGACCTGAGCCAGGAGACAGCCGTTCCCTTAACTCCATCATTTTCTAGTATATCAAGGAGAATAGTATGATCAATGGTGTCAAAGGCTGCACTATGATCAAGCAACACAAGCAAGAAGACACAACCCTGATCAGAGGCCAGTACTAGGTCATTTACCATTTTAACCAGTGCTGTCTGTGAGCTACGATGAGGCCTAAATCCTGACTGATACATTTCATGAATGTTATTCCTATGTAGATATAGGAGGTTTTTGGATACTTCTGGCTAAACAGTCTAGCTAGTAAGCGTGCATATTTGTAGTTTCTGGTATATTAAAATAGCAATAAGAGGGTCTTGTTAAATTAATGTGATGTAAGACTTATAAATATATAAACTTTTAGCCCCAGACATGAGCAGAACCAAAATTTGTGAATTAAATTAGCCAGTGCTTGTTTACATCCAAAACAGGTGGGGTCCAAAGTTGGATAGATTTTGGCTACTTCAGCTTTTGACAAATGAGATTATGCACAATCTTAAATTTTATCGTGTTTAAAGGAGATAGGTGTGTTTAGATCACAGCTTAGACATCCTCAAACTGCCTCACACTACATGTTCTGTAAAATACTGCTAGAAACACACAGTGTTCCTATTTCCTCCACTAGATGTCAGTCAGCATTACATTAATATTGAATCCTAATGGAGATGGGATGTATAGAGGCAGGCACATGCACAAACATTTTAGGGTGCCCTCCATCTTCACCACACTACACCCCACCCACATGCACCAGTCTATCTATTCCTACTTTGATGTTACAGCCACAATCATAATCACATATGCTTTTAACATGCCATATTCAGAGTCTCCTGGGAAAAAAAAAACTAAGAAAAAGAAGTCAAACTAAAATAAAAAGAGGCAAATCTATAAAAAGAAGTCAACTTTAAATAAAGAGTTATAATAAAAAGAAGTCAACTTTAAATAGTCACCTTTCAATTAAAAAAGTCATCTTTAAAAAAGAGTCAACTTTAAATAGTTTTAAAAAAGAAGTCAACTTTAAATAAAAAGAGCCAACTTTAAAAAAGAATAAACTTTAATTAAAAAGAGATAACAGTCAGTAAGATGTCAGTAAAAGCAATAAAATAAAAACAGTAAAATTAAATAATATTAAAATAAAATAATAAAATCAATAGCAATCTCATCCAGTTTGTTGGTCATTCTGATGTGAACGCTTAGCTTCATGGTATCTTTGTAATTTGTGTCCAAATATGTATTTATAAGCAAATTAGTATGGAAACTATGCTAAGCACTAACTAACTACACCAGCTAAGGTAGCTGACTCCACTGAATGTTGGCTATCTAGATTTAGCCCCTAGCTGATCCTGGTGTTACTGTTACTTATGACTAAAGACACATGTAGCACTATAACATAGAGTATTTTATAAGTTTAATTTATTGAAAACATTTATTGCATACATTGGATGATGTTGTACCAATGTTAGGCCAATGGTGTCAAGGTCATTATGAAATGTGTGCTCTTGCAAATGTTGGGCAAATGATGTCAGGGTTGTTATTAAAACTGTTTCCTTGCCACCGTTGGTCCAACAGTCTCAGAGATGTTAACAATAGAGTGCCCTTGCCAATATTGGGGAAACACTGGGCCAAATATGTCAGGGTTGTTAAGAAAAGTGCAGCCTTGCCAACGTTGGGTCACCGTTGGGCCACTGTTGGGCCAAAGATGTCAGGGGTATTATGAAAAGTCCACCCTTGCCAAAATTGGGCCAATGATGTGAGGGTTGTTATGAAATATGTGCCCTTGTCAGCAATGGGCCAACATTGTCAGGATTGCTATAAAAAAATTGATCCTGGTGTTATAAGTATAGTGCACCCTTGCCAACATTGGCCAACGTTGAGCCAATAGGTCAGGGTTGTTATGAAATGTGTGTCCTTGCTAAGGTTGGGCCAACATTGGGACAAGGGTGTCAAGCGTGTAATGAAAAGTGCACCTTTGCCAACATTGGCCCAAAAATGTCAGGGTTGTTATGAAATGTGTGCCCTTGCAAACATTGGGCCAATGTTGTACCAAAGTTGGTACAACAGTGTCAAGTTGTTATGAAAGTGTGCCCTTGTCAATGCTGGGCAAACATTGAGCCAGCATTGGGCAAACAATATCAGGGTTGTTATGAAATGTGCTCCCTTGTGTCAGAATTCTCATGAAAACAATGACAGAATTCTCATGAAAACTGCTTCCTTGCCAACATTGGTCTAGCAGTCTCAGGGTTGTTAGAATAGTGCACCCTTGCCAACATTGGGGAAACCTTGGGTCAACATTGGGCCAGTGGTGTAAGGATTGTTATGAAAAGTGCATCCTTGCCAATGTTGGGCCACCATTGGTCTGAGGGTGTCAGGGGTGTTATGAAAAGTGTGCGCTTGTCAACATTTGGCCAATGTTGGGCCAACAGTGTCAGAGTTGTTATGAAAAATGTGCCCTTACCAATGTTGGGCCAATGCTGGGCCAAAGGTGTCAGGGTTGTTATGAATAGTGCACCTTTGCCAACATTGCACCAGTGGTTTCTGGGTTGTTATGAAAAGTGCACCCTTGCCAGCATTGTGCCAATCTTGGGCCAACATGGATTGTTATGAAAAGTGCATCCTTGCCAATGTTTGGCCACCGTTGATCTAAGGGTGTAAGGTTTATTATGAAATGTGCATGTAATGTTGGGCCAACAGTGTCAGGGTTGTTATGGATAGTATGCCATTGCCAACAGTGGGCCAACAGTGGGCAAGTGGTTTCAGGGTTGTTATCAAAAATGTACCCTTGCTAATGCTGGGCCAATGTTGGGACAATGCTTAGCCAAAGTTGGGCCAAAGGTCTCAGGGTTCTTATGAAAACTGTACCCTTGCCTACCCTGGGCCAATGGTATCAAGGTTCTTATGAAAATTGCCTCTTTACCAATGTTGGGACAATTATGTCAGAGTTGTTATGAAATGTGCTCCCTTGCCAGTGTTGGGCCCAACAAGGGCACACTTTTATTAACAATCCTGAAATTGTTGCCCCAACATTGGCACAATATTTGTCCAATGTTGGCCCAATGTTGACATGGGCACATTTTTCACAACAACCCTGACACTTTTGGCACAACATTGGCCCAATGTAGGCAGTGTAATACATGATGATTCTCACCTGTGTGTGATCATGGCAAGTTACTTATGTGTGCTTTTGTCTTTTTAAAGAACACTGTGATTCAAAGAGAGACAGAGCTGATGGAGCCAACACAAACACAACACTCTTGCCTTGAACTTGTACTTGAGCCTAGCAGGTTGTTGGTGTAAAATATGTAAACAGTATGCACTAAAAAGAACTTGCAGGTGAAAGAAAAGTAAAAACAAAGTATAAAGCTCCATCAAAAGTCACTTGTCTCCTGATTCCTCATTCCTGCACACACAGACCGGGTTCTACACCTCGCTATCTAGCTGACCAGTGTGCCTAATATGTGTCACTAGCATGTTTGAGTTGTGTTGCCTTTGCCAAGCCATGAACTCTTGCTACAGAGTCTGCTATGTTAGCTGGATTCCACTAACTTATAACTAGAAGTAAAGTTTCCCTCCACTCATACCTAATTCTCCACACGAGGTTACTTTTCTCCCTGTGCCTCGTCCCCCTGCTGTCCAACCAACCAACGGTCCTGTTCACTGCTGAGCCTGCTACAATTGCTCGATTCAGCTAAAAAATATCATTGGTGTTTCCCCCATTCATCCCTCATTCTCACTGCTGGGTGCTAACCAAGAACAGGTCCAGATAACCACCAAGGTTCCTTGTTATTCAGAACCAGAACTTTTGGAAGGTCTTGGCACATATGCACACAACAAGGTATCCAGATCATGCTCTTTGCTTCTGGCAGTTATTCGGGGTTCCCTGAACCACAGTTGCATATGTAACTAGCATTGTTACTCATATTCCATGTGTTACGTAAAGCTTGATAGCTCTTTTTTTCCCTTTTTCCTAGTGGAGTGTTTATCATAGTTTAAGGGAGACAAAATTGTTTTTGTTTTTTTTGTTAAAAATCTCTTTGAATGGTTAAGAATTGTAGTCATTGTTACTAGATAACCTTCCCACATCAAGAGCTGATGTAATCTCTATCATCTTCTGCCTCAAAAATTGCTAATTTGCCCTCTACCTATAGAAATGCTTCACTATTCACAGCTTGATGAATCAATACAAATGTGCTATCACTGCTGGATTTATGTGAATTAATTAGTGGAAGGAATATTTGTTGACAAAAGCAAGCAGTGGGCCCTTGCCAGGAAAAGACTAAATTAAGAGACTTCTTCAACAGTTAAACATATGAATTTATTTTACAGCTGAACACCCACCCACTCCAAATATAATAAGAATAATTTCAGCAGGGAGATATGAATTTCTTGCCTATTGCTTATTTATTTCCAGAACTTGACCATTTCCAGTCTGATGACTAGGGGTGTGACGATACATCATAACACAATGCATCACAATGCAAAAATGTGATGATGTGCATCGTTCAAACATGTGATTCTATTAATTAGCAAATCGGCATTCTATTAGTTATGCATTTAATGCAGTTGCACTGTTTCAACCCCAGATGTCCAAATCTACACAACCCATAGAGTTAAAATATACAGAGAGTGTGGATGTGATTGCATTCTTCTGTGGACAGTCTGCGAGATCTGCACTTGGGAAGTTCGATAGGCCTATAGCTCCCAGTTACAACGACCAACATGCATTATCCGTTATAGGGTTACACAACCACATTATAATGGTTAAAAAGAGCTTTTCATTAGCTTTTTAGCAGTGCCTATATAGTGATTTATTTGAGCCCAGCCACATATTGTTCCAGTTATTCCTCTCAGTGCTCCTGATGGATTGAGGTTTCCTCTGCAGTTGTCTCCCACAAGGCTGACGCTAGTCGGTGCCCACTGGGCAAGCAGCCATTGTGCCAGTGGCCTCTTTTCACTCTGTCATCATGCCTTTCCTGGCTGCCGCTCCTCTCAACTTCCTGCCAGATACTCAGTTTGTGATTTTCCAATAAAAAAGTAATTTAAATGATGTATCACTTTCACAGACATGCAGTGAGCAGATTTGTTGAGCTACAAGGAGATGTAATAAATAGTCTAGATGAATGGGGCTCCTCTGTGTCAGAGGAGCAGTTGCAACATAACATGATCAGACGTTTACTGAGCTCCTTTGGTACCCATATATGAACTCTGGGGAAATGACATGGGACACAAATGGTCACCTTGTGAGAAAGTATTTTTGATTTTCTCCCTTCCTCTTGGTACACTGTATGCACTAGGCGGTGAAAAGAACTAGGCCATCTTACCACACAACTCAGTGTTGTGTTTTTGGTGTTTCAACGCGTTTGTTCAAGACTTTCCATGAGAATGACTTTGAATGACATAAGACTGCAGTGACAGTACAATTATTAAATAACATTTTGTTAGGGAATCTGCTAGAACACTTTGCAAAGCTTAAGAAGATAGCTCTTAGTCTTTAGTAGTTATAAAACAAAGAAAAATAGTGTTCTTGTGCTGCAGACAGTGCTGCTTCCAGAAAAAGGAATCTTTTAAGAACTAGGCAATGTTCTTACTGTTTTGAAAGTTGAAGCACTGCATTATTAAATGAGAGAGATTCCCAATAATCAAGGTAAAAATCAGTAACTATGGCTTTGATAATTAATTTTTTCTTTCTTCTGTACCAACACAGAGACATAGTCAGGCAATGACCATGCAATATGAAATATACATGACTTTATAACTTTGAACTGCCTCAGTGTGAAACAGCTTAAAGGAAGTTTTGTTAGCATTAGAACTAGCAATATAGCCATTTCGTTGATTGCAATTCCTAGTAAAGCAGTTGCTTCCTGCACCGATTCATTGTTGTAATAGATAATTTTACTATATTTTCAACAATAATAATTGAATTCCCCAAAATTATTAATGGCTTGTTTTAATAACAGTCATGAAAATAAGTTGTGTTGCTCACAAAAGTTAGTTTAGTTGAAAAGTTCAGTCTAATATCTAGTCCACACTATGTGACTTTCCTTCATTTTTTCCTGGAATTCATTCCTGAGGAAACCAACTTAGTTAACATTCCTTGAAAGAAATTTAAAAACGTAACAATGAAATGTATTAAAGAACATGTACTAGACTTGACTAATTTTTAAAGATATGCACATAGATTGCAGTGGATTAATGGACAGTTTAGAAAATCCGATATACCAGAATTTAAAAAGCTGGTATTTAAGAAAACAAAATGCAAAGTAGTTCAAGACTGAGATAAAAAGCTAGCTAGCATAGACAGAGTATATGAAGCTCTTCCTCACACATTAGTGGTGTGATGGCCTTGTAGTGGCCAGGAGGTGGAGCAGTAATGTCCTCGGTGTGGGAATGTACTGAAATAATGGAAGCAGAAAAGCAAAGTCCTTGGTTTTTGGCAGTGCGGGGTTGTCAGTGACCTCCAGTCATGCCCCCTTTTTGGATTCCTGAGCTGAATAAGTTTTCCATATAGCACCCAGAGACTGCTCACCCTTCCAACAAGTTTTATGAATGGGCCCCTCCTATGGAACTGATATCTTTGACTTTTTCAAAAGCCAGGTGTCATCTTAATCTATCGTATAGTCTTTGACTATTTACTGTACATATATGAAGTAGTTTAATTTATTCTGTGCTTTAGATTAGTTGAGGACAGGACTCAGTATCTGTTGTAGACTCAAGGTCCACCAGGTAGTTGTAACTAAGTAGCCAAGTATTATAGCTTATATTAGGCAGAAGTTCTCTGTATTTGGAAATGCTTGTACATCTGTTCATGAACTGAGATTACTCTTTGTTGCTTTCTGAGTGGGGGAGTGTGTGTGTTTGTAGCTGTTTGTCTCTATCCTGACCTTGAGCCCATGTGTGTAGTATAGTCCCCTTTCTAGCTCAGACAAGAAATATGTGAAAGTTAGTGAATTGCATCTGTATAAATAGGGGCACATCAGTTTGAAGTGGTAATGTTTTGTTTTGCACATCACCACTTTTGACTAGTGTCACCGACACTAAACAGAATGAAACATCTGTTTTGAAGCAGAGAATAAATGCATACACTAGGTATATAATTTACATAATTTACATAAAAAGTCTACACACCCACGATTACTTATATCAGATCTCTGAAAAACAATTAGAAATGAGAAATGTTTAGGAAATAAAGAAAAGAAACACAATAACCTGGTTGCATAAATGTGCACATCCCTTAACTAATACTTTGTTAAAGCACTGTCAGTCTTTTTTTGTAAGAGTCTACCAAATTAGCACGTCTGGATTTGGCTATTTTATTCCACTCTTCCTTGCAAAAATGCTTGACGTATCAAATTGCGAGGGGATCTCCTGTGCACAGCCCTCTTCAAGTCATTCCACAGGTGTTTGATAGGATTTAGATCTGGGCTCTGTCTGAACCATTCCAAAATGTTGATCCTCTTCTTCTAAAGCTATTCTTTTGTTGACTTGAATTTGATGCTTTGGGTCATGCTTTGAATTTTCATCTTCAGCTGTCTAACGCAGGTCTGCAGGTTTTGTGCCAAAATATATTGGTATTTGGAGTTATCCATGATTCCCTCTATCTTGAAGCTGAAGAGAAGCAGTCCCATAGCATGATGCTGCCACTTCCATACTTCACATTGGGTATGGTGTTCTTGTTTTGCACCAAAACTATCTGTCTAAAGAGTTCTACCTTGGTCTCATCAGACCATAGCACATTTTGCCACATGGCTGGGGGTGATATAGATGGGCTTGGATGTTTTTTTCCCCATGAGAACAGGCTGTCTAGCCACCCTACGAATATAAGAATATAAGACATTGTTGCCAGATATTTGCCAATTGCCAGATATTCCTGCAGCTCAATTAATGTTGCTGTAGGTCTCTTGGTGGCCTCCCTGACAAATTTTCATCCTGTCCTTTTGTCTGTTTGGGGAGATGTTCTGTTCTTGGTAATATCACCGTAGTGCCCCATTTTCTCCACATGTTGATGATGACCTTGTTGATGACCCTGGTACATGAACTAAAGTCTAATGTTTTGGAAATTCTTTTGTATTCCTCTCCATATTGAAACCCTCCAACAATGAGATCCAGGACATGCTTGCAAGCTCTTTGTGGACCATGGCATCAGCAGTCGGATGAAACCAAGAAGATGTCAAGAAAATCATACAGAAACAACTGGTCTTTATTTGGGGTTAATCAGAATCACTTCACTGGTAATAGGTGTGTGATAATTATTTTGAACATTAGTTTGAACACGATGGGTTAATCAAAAGCATAGTCACATGCCCATTATAAAAGGGTGTTTATTCTTTTTCTATTTTCCTTAAAAGTATGTCTGTTTTTCACTTGAATTTTGTTGGTTGCTATATTATATTAAAGGTGGAAAATGATCTGACATGATTCATCTTGGTTTAATGTTTTTTTTTACATCAAAAAATCTTGCAAGTTTAACAAGGCTGTGTAGACTTCTTATATTCACTGCAAATGACTGTGATTGGTCATGATGGTTCATGTTTAAACCACTGGAGTCACTGAGCTAAGGACAGTTTTTTTGCATTTGTTGACCAGTTTTGCTATAGTATGTTCTGTGTGCTTGATTCATTCCGCTGAAATTATTTTGCAGGTAGATTCAAGGACTTTGCTCCTTTCCCTTATGCATAAAGCTGATTACTCAACTGAGCATCCTTATCTCTTTGGTCAATTTGGGGACTTGGGGATGGTATTGGCATCCACAGTGATTCAGGTCCAAACCAGCTCAGTGGGGACTTAAGTCTGGAAAATCCTTCAATAAATAAGTAGAACCTGCCTTGTGATGCTGGTCTGAGGACTGTGCATTGAAAGGCATTAAATAATATTTGACTTATTTGGTTAACTGGAATAACACTAACTAAGTGTAATAATTGAAATAGATTGACTTGTGTTTGCATTAACCAGTCTTTTGTCTGATCAGTTGAGACTAAGATAAAAACAACCTGCTTGAAAATGTTGTATGAGTAAGGAAAAACAAGTTATTGATACTGTTTCTTCTTGGATTAACTTATTTTCTCTCCTGTGTTTTTCAGGCATATGGACAACACCAAGATTGATGAGTAACAGCTCCCTGATTCGATCACTGAACCAGTACAAATGAGTGAAAAGTGGGGTAATTTTACATTAGAACGAGTCATATGATAGCAAACTCATGGAGATATTAGCTATTGAATTTGCCATTTGGAAGTACAGTAAGTATGATAGTCAGAGAAGAAAGAGTTAAATGTAGATGTTCTATCTCCTCCCTGTCCCTATTTTGCTGCAGTTTGACAACCAGCGATGCTGAATCTGTGTCAACCACCTCGCCCCTAATGAACCAGTGGAGGGTGATTGTATGATGATTCTTCAGACTGACAAAGAAGGAACTAAAGGGCAAGTTCAGCTCTGAGATCCTGCTTGGAGTTTCTGCATGGACAAACAAGCAGTCAGCCTCACAGTATAAGGGCTGTTCATCCACTATACAGTGACTGAGTTAGGATTCACAGCACTAACCAGAGCACAAACGAGACGCTGTAAATTTAACTGAAGGTATCCAAAATGACAGCCTATCAAGGAGAAATGGCAGTGAGGTGGTGCAAAAAAGGCAACAAGGCCAAAGATTAGGCCAAGACCCTGGAAGAGAGTGAGAACTTGGCAACACATCAGGCAACAAAAGATGTTATAACAATTTTAAGGGTCATGATGCAAGAAGATGCTTGGTTGGAGTGCAGAACAGCCGTGTCCACATGCACTATTTCTAGTGCATCCTGGGTGGACAGCTGTAGGGTAAGGCAGAGGCACATATTAAAGTTCATATATTAGTGTCAATTTTCTACCATGTCTAAAACTCTACTTTCACCCTCTGCATTAATGGAAGAAAATTCCATTTTTTCAGTTGATACTGGTGCAACTGGTGCAATTTTCCATAGGAAATTTAACTGATATATTTGTTATTTTTAGGAACGTCAAAACAATTGCTCTGTAAATTTTCATGAGAAAAGATTTAATGTATAAACTTGACATGTTGCTTTTTTGGGGCAAATGCACTTCAGAAATCCATTTGGTATTGTTCAAGATTGATATTCAGTTAAGCAATATCTGATATTCAGTATAACCGCACGATTGTGAGTGTGATATTGCTTTTACACAACAGTTACACAACAAACTGTTTGTAGAAAAATTAATATCGAGTAAAATTTTGGATACAATATGGCCAATTTTGCTCTGCTAGTGGAAATAGATCCCAAAAAAGCCACACTCAGTTTATAGCATGTCAGGTAGCTGGCTAGCTAGCTCACATTGATTTGTACATTCCTGTTAAAGGTGCTTCTGGTGAAATTGGCTTCCCTTCTTACTTTTCATCTTCATCTGATGAGCTTTCATATTTTAAATAAAAAATTATATTCCTGAAAAATGTATCCTTTGCCATGTCCGCTGATGATTTCACTAATGCTACTGTAGTAACCGTTTTGAACTAGGAAGTGGAATTTTATTTGGTGAACACCAACAAGCAGAGTGATACATACAGTGAAATGTCCCAGTGCGGTTATAGGAAATATAACTATAAGGAACTATACTGTTAATTATACTGTGTATGTTGAAACACTTGTGCTTTCTTGCTGTTGTTAAAGCATCCTTCAGTCTTTCTACAGGCCTTAAACCCCAATACTAACACTGGTCTGTGTATACTTTAGAGGCAAAAGGTGTGCCCCTAAGGTACTGTGAATCCTCTGACATTTTTGAGAAGTTTTGTGCCACTTGAGTGCAGCAGATTGATGTAGAGTTTCGTTCATATTTTAATATGTTCTCCTCCTCAACATGCATAAGAAATTAAATACGTAGTACTATCTAAATTTCTTGTAGACCATGTCTATACAGTACCTATAAAACATTGGTATTTTAAAATATTGTTCAATTACTTGTCCTCATTTCAAAGGAGGTGTAGCTTGGGGACAGATAAGATCCAAGCCTTCAGGACTCATGCTCAACTCTAGTCAAATGTCCACCACAAATTTATACAGAATTCTTGCTCAGGCCACCAGTCTGAGAGCATGCTGCCACACAATCTGTCTCTGCTTGCTGCTGGTGGAAGTTTTCATGATACTTAAAAAAAAATTATACATATTTATTTGGTTATGGAGAATGAAACGTTTCCCCCTTCATGAAGCCCTCATCTGACTGGCTAATCATAATGTGGCAGCAACACTCATTTGTGCTCATTTGAAATTTGCTGAACACCACTAGCAAGATGATCTGAACTGCAGACAATACTGAGTCATGTGGATGTCTTTCAAGTAAGCTAGCAGAAAACATCTGGATAGGTATGCTCTAAAAATAAAGAATAAAAGTTGGCTGATAATGTAGTCTTTTCTAATGCTATATTTTACTAACATTAACTGGTTTTCCTATTATGGTTAGTGTTTGAAATTGCCAAAGATGTACAACAATCTGACTTGGAAACCAGACAGACAGGGATGTTTTGGCTCTGATGTGTCATCTATAGTGGATGTGGATTTTTAATCGTCTTGATGTACGTAAGATCAGCCGACGAGTATATGAACAATGCTGCTTGTGTTGCTGCTGCTTATGTGCTTGTGTTGCACACACACAGACACACAAAGTCATACTTCAAGTATAAACCAGGCTCCTCCGCTTCATATCGGGCAATATCACACCAACCCAGCGTGAATTATTTTCGTATATCAACACATCCATCATGTTTTATTCCTTGTGTATTGTTCGAAGCTGAATGTGACAGTGGATAGAGATGCACCCTTTCAAACACACCTCCTGACTTTTTGAAAAGCTGTATCAAGACATTCAAGTTCACACTTCCCATCAGTACAAGGAATATTCCTTTGGTTTTTAGTAACTTACCGTACATATGTTTCTGACAATAAAATGGTCACAGAAAATTCATTATGTCCATTTGGGACTGTTTGGGAACACCTGTATTCATTTAATTAGCAACAAGCTTAAGCTCTCAGAATAAAAAGCTTAGTATGTACATAGACTGCAAATGTTGGGAAAAAAATTGGCTTGTACTGCGTGTTGCATCAGGACACATACAGTATAATGACAAAATCTGATGTAGATTGTTGAGTACAAGCACAGAGCGGAGGAGGAAGAAGCAAGATGTAGAGGCCACAAATGCACAGAGAGAGAGAGAGAGAGAAAGCATAATAGCTCAACCAAGCACCAGCTAAAAAAAGTCAAGACAAAATAGCAGAAACTCTAAGAGGGAGCTTTTAAGTAATTTTATAAGTACCCCTTTGAGCCTCTATTTATTGCATGTGAAGAGTCAGTGTTTGCCAGTTGGAAGAAAACTTCCCTTGTCATGTTTTTTTTCTGGGGAACAGCAATTCTTATTAATCAGTTCAAACCTCTCATACTGTTAACCTACCATACCTAACACTGCATATGTATATACTGATATAAAAGTGACTATGCTCTTTTGCATTCAGCTGCAGAAATATTTCTTTTAAGATGTATGATGTCTGCCCATCATACACCTTTACTAAGAGCTGAGACCCCCTACGGGTTAACTCTAGAAATGCCCTTTTTTTTAAATTAAATTTTTGCTTTAATTTGTAAAACACGAGCTACCCACCAAAGGAGATGTGATCCAGGAAGTGAATAGGGAAGGAAATGTTCCTGGAAAACACACTGCTCAAAAAAATTAAAGGAACACTTTTTAATCAGAGTATAGCATCAAGTCAATTAAACTCCTGGGATATTGATCTGGTCAGTTAAGTAGCAGACGGGGTTGTTAATCAGTTTCAGCTGCTTTGGTGTTAATGAAATTAACAACAGCTGCACTAGATGGGCAACAATGAGACAACCTCCAAAACAGGAATGGTTTTACAGGTGGAGGCCACTGACATTTTTTTCCCTACTCATCTTTTCTGACTGTTTTTCACTAGTTTTGCATTTGGCTAGGGTCAGTGTCACTACTGGTAGCATGAGGCGATACCTGGACCCTACAGAGGTTGCACAGGCAGTCCAACTCCTCCAGGATGGTGCATCAATACGTGCCATTGCCAGAAGGTTTGCTGTGTCTCCCAGCACAGTCTCAAGAGCATGGAGGAGATTCCAGGAGACAGGCAGTTACTCTAGGAGAGCTGGACAGGGCCGTAGAAGGTCCTTAACCCATCAGCAGGACCGGTATCTGCTCCTTTGTGCAAGGAGGAGCAGGATGAGCACTGCCAGAACCCTACAAAATGACCTCCAGCAGGCCACTGGTGTGAATGTCTCTGACCAAACAATCAGAAACAGACTTCATGAGGGTGGCCTGAGGGCCCGACGTCCTCTAGTGGGCCCTTTGCTCACTGCCCGGCACCATGGAGCTCGATTGGCATTTGCCATTGAACACCAGAATTGGCAGGTCCGCCACTGGCGCCCTGTGCTTTTCACAGATGAGAGCTGGTTCACCCTGAGCACATGTGACAGACGTGAAAGGGTCTGGAGAAGCCGTGGAGAACGTTATGCTGCCTGTAACATCGTTCAGCATGACCGGTTTTGGTGGTGGGTCAGTGATGGTCTGGGGAGGCATATCCATGGAGGGACGCACAGACCTCTACAGGCTAGACAATGGCACCCTGACTGCCATTAGGTATCGGGATGAAATCCTTGGACCCATTGTCAGACCCTACGCTGGTGCAGTGGGTCCTGGGTTCCTCCTGGTGCACGACAATGCCCGGCCTCATGTGGCGAGAG
>CM040465.1:6716124-6739949 GCA_022758105.1 Pangasianodon gigas | reverse complement strand
ACTCACCTGACCTAAATCCAATAGAACACCTCTGGGACATTATGTTTCGGTCCATCCGACGCCGCCAGGTTGCACCTCAGACTGTCCAGGAGCTCAGTGATGCCCTGGTCCAGACCTGGGAGGAAATACCGCAGGACACCATCCGTCGTCTCATTAGGAGCATGCCCCGACGTTGTCAGGCATGCATACAAGCACGTGGGGGCCATACAAACTACTGAGTACCATTTTGAGTTGCTGCAATGAAATTATCCTGCTGCATCATTTTTTCACTTTGATTTTCGGGGTGTCTTTGAATTCAGCCCTCTGTAGGTTGATAATTTTCATTTCCATCAAACGATGTGGCATCCTTTTGTTCCTAACACATTACCCAGTCCATATCAGTATAGATATCCAGCATGATATTTTTCCCCATTGAGATCTGATGTGTTTTCAAAGTGTTCCTTTAATTCTTTTGAGCAGTGTATATACCCAACAGTGTTCCAGGTCCTTCACATGATACAGCAGTGGTGAATGCTGTCATATAGGGCTAAAAGCATAGGTTTGATGATGGTACAATGAGAAATTGCAACCATGGAACAACACTGGAGACTGTTTGGTTCATGTGCTGTTCTACTAGCTTTGATGGAGGTTTCACAAGCACCATTTCTTGTACAGAAAGTAGGTAGTTTTAAAAGCTCTTCTTCATGCTGTTGTACTCCAAAAACCCCTCATTCTCCTGAAAGCTCTAAGTGCTTTTTTTATCTAGATTGAGAGAAGGGCATTTTAAGGCCTGTTTATACTTCAGCAAAGATGCAGGCAAGCATACTGTATATGTGCCATGACATAGAGAATGGGCTTATGAATATGTGTTGCTCACAGAGAGTCAACAAGCTGACCTCCTCAACAAAAATTGGTTGAAGAGGAAAAATACAAATCCAACATATCCAAGCTTGACTCTAAATAGCAAATGGATAAATTCCAGGTTTTTAATTAATGCAAATCATTTGTTTGTTTCAAAATACCCTGCATTGTTTCCTGATTTTAGTTTAGGACACAATAATATACTGCTTGGCATAGCCTGGTATAGAAACACAGAACATATACTTCACAATGAATGAGTGGAGTGAGAGTCCTTAATTAATGTGGTTTGTGATTGAGTCCAGGTGTGTGTGATCAGTCATCAGGTGAACGTAAATGTGAGAGGGTCTGTAATGGCTGTGAGTTGTAGTCCTCGGCAGCCATGTTTGTAGGCCACACTGTACTTAGGAATTGTAGTTTGATGCTGATTCCGGCATTGACATGCCATAGGAGTACTAGGAATGTGATTTACATTCTGTGGATAAAGCTGTTTTTTTTTTTAACTTGAATTTAGTTAATTGTGGCATCTAGATTCAAACTGATGCAGCTGTTAGTGGCAAGTGGAAACTGTTAAGTGCATTACATATAGAATGCTGTTCATATTAACTACATAGCACTGTTGGTCTAGCAGGTAGAGTAACCCTGAGTAACCCTGATTTGCAGAAAACTTATGAATACTTAAGCTTAAATGCTTAATGCTTAAACTTATGAAGGCATGACGCACTACCTGCACAGGTGAATGTCATCCGCTAAAATGTCACAATGACATTTTACTTATGGCATTTATGCAAATGGAACTTGCCTAATTGCACAATATTGTGTACTACTAGAGAGACATGTGAGTAAATATCTGTAGACGTTGGCATTCACATATAAATAACAAAGCTTTGGATGCTTAAAGTGGAACTGGTTTACAGTTCACTGGTTACTCTTCACTTGCTAATGGTATATCAATTTGGATATGTTTACACTCAAATTTATGGCAGTCTAAGTTATTTGCTCCCTGTGCCTCTGTAATCAGATTACATGCTTATGTTTACTGTCTGTTATACTGTCTGTTCATTATATTTTTTTCCATAATCGGTGAAACTGGTCATACACTCAAATACACTTTACTGTTATTAACAACCTCCTTCAGTCTCTCTCAGTTGCAGTTTCTAATTGGATTGAGCACTGTGAAGCTTTGCTCAGCTATAGCGAAATATATTAGTAACTTCATACCATCTCCTCTTCACTAAAAACAGTGAAACACGTCATAAAACCCCAGATGAACTCCTAACAGCTTTTTCTCTTACTAAGCAAAGCAGTATCTCTAATCTGATGTCTAAATCTAATGTGTCCTCCTGCCTGCTTGATCCTGTCCCCACTGCCCTCCTCAAGTCAACTCTGATCACATCTGTCGTCTCATTAGCATGTTACATGTTACCTCAGGTTATGTCCCTGGTGCTCTTAAATCATATCTGTCTAACCCATTCTTTAGACATCTGATCTTGACCTTGGCTTATAGGAAAACAGTCAACCCATTTCAAATCTACCTTTCCTGGCTAAAGTGGTGGAAAAGGTTGTAGCCACATAGTTAAAAAACTTTCCTAAACAATAATAATCTTTTTTTTTTCATTTTCAGTCTAGCTTTCAAATACTACACAGCATTGAACCTATACTTTTACATGCCTTAAATGATCTTTACCTTTTCTGTTGGGGCCATTAGCTTTCTACTCCTTCTTGATCCCAGAGCTACGTTTGATACTGTACATGACAATGATATACTTATTTCCTGTCTTTCAGCTATTACAGTAAACTTGTTACTTGTTTTTTATTGTTTTTAATTATCTAGATGGTTAAGTTAAGAGGGTAATGCATTAGTAATGTTATATGGATTACCATATGTCCATTAACATTAACTAGCCAGCTAGATATTTCCAAAAAAGTGGAGGTAGCCCTCTCTGTATCTGCTGCTCTCTACCTGTTTTTTTTTTTTTTTGGTTAAGTAACGTTAACTGCTTCTTACTAAGAATGGTCTACAAAAAAAATAAAAAATAAATCTCATTGTTATGACCTATCCTGTACAAAGCATTTTATTTTGTGCTATAATTGAACCTCACAGTGAAAAGAAAATGTCACAGTTGATTTTCCTCAGTTTGGAAGCAGTAACTTCAGTGTAGTTAGATACTTTTTCTTTGCAGCTTGTAATGTTGCTAGGAACTTTATCTAAACGGTAGCTTAGATACTTTCAATCATGAGTATTGCAATTGCAAATTAGCTTCCACAATACTGTATGTTAATGATACCAAGATTTACAGTATGTAAACAAGCAATCCAACACCTCTGTGTTACCACCTACTCTAGATATAAAACTATAGATGAGCACCAAGTTTCTAAATCATAACATTGAGATGTTAAAGTGAAGTTTAATTTATTGGCCCTAGATCCAAATGTCCAAATGTCATTAAACCCTGCTTTGCAGTGTAAAACCTGGACATTACTTTGGACCCCTCTCTTCACTTTGAATTAGGGCACTGACTAAAAATGTTCTTAATATTGCTCACTGCCACCACTTGCTGAACACACAAGATACTGAAACTTTGATCCATGCTTTTATTAAAAGTCATCTTGTCTACTGCAGTTCCCTTCTCATTAGTGTCCCCTGGATAAAACCGTACACTAGCTTCAATAGAAAATTCAGCTCTCCCAACCTGCAAAATCAGTTCACATCACTCCTATACTCCTATATATATATATGTATATCTCCCTGTACTCTGAGGACCACTGAGGTCCTAGTTGTACCTATTTGTCCACAACAGTACACAGGTCTTTTAGTGTCTTAGCACATAAACTTTAGAAAACACCACTTCTCTCCAGGACTGCTCTTCTAGCTCCTATTTTAAAGCTGAAGCGACACTTTCACCTATCTTCCTCCTTAGTTACTTATTCAGTAACTATCAAATGTGGGCATCATGGCCTTTAAACTTTTTTTTACTTGTAGTACTGTTCATTTTAGGTACTGATAAGCATTATCCCATCAACAGGCCATTAAGTGTATTTGTTATAATTAGAATTTCATGAATGTAACCAGGTCTACAAATCACAGTAAGACCTGGAAAACATTTAACTACAGCACCTTTTTCCTTCTTCATTAACTTCTCATGTTCTGAATTTTTTTCTCATTCGTACAGTATACCTAGGGCTTTATCACCTTTTAGTCACAGATATTACTCAGGCTCCATGCAATCAGGTAGCACCTTCACTGCCTGTCTGGACATGAGCTTTCCACAGCAACTAATTATCGTCTTCCACCTACCAGCCAAATGGTGGAAAATTAATAAATGGTCACGGAACTCATCCTCGAAGACAATTAGCTGCTCTTTTCAAACTGTATTGAACATCATATGTCTTCTGCCTGCTTGCATGGCAGTGCTTCGTGAGTGTTATGAGGTGAGCCTATTGTCTGCACCTGTGATGCTAACAAAGTAGCTAGCCACACGGGAAGCCAGGGCCACAAAAACACTACAAGGAAATCACTTAACATGCGAACAAAAAAGGCAACAGATGTAGTAAATTAGTGTGGCCATCTGGCAATTTGTAGATTGGTGAAAATTGTAACTGTGCTGTTTGTGCTGTCTGAGACAAACTTTCTTTCAGCAATATGGATAATTATGTTCATGGGTAACAAGGTAAGCTTTGTGTTCATCAAGATGAGATTAATTAAGAAAAGATTGCATGGTCAGAGGAGTAAGATAAATTAGCAGGAGCAGCCTATTAAGAATATCAGTTCACTGCAATTCAAGTCCTAGTGCTTGAAAAATATCAAAACAGTGTTGTCTTTCAGGCAATTCCACTAAACCCAGCAGTTCCCCTTCACTGAAGGCTAATTGGCATTCATCATCTGGTGCGTTCATCTTCAGAGCTCTGAAAACAGACAGCTGCAGTGCTGAGTGAAATTGTGAAAATGAATGAGCATTTATAATAGCATTTCACAAGATATTGAAAGTTTGCTGCTTTTTCAATACTACAATTTAGTAAACAATTCAAATCTATGATGTCAACGTATGTACAATTCAAATCTATGATGTCCCCGTATGGACAATTCAAATCTATGATGTACTATGCATATAAGCAAATAAAGTTATGACTCGGATGGGTGATACGTACAAACATCCTGACCTTTTCAAGGAGGACACTGTTTTTGTGCTAATAATAATTTGCAGCACTTTTTTTCTGGTTAATGCTGGTGTGTTGCTATTTTGGTTTGGCGCAAGACAATTTTTTCATGTTTGTGTGCTGTTGCTATTTTCATGGTCATAAATTAAGGCGCTATTTGGAGGGCGCGAAGGTTGGTGAGACATTCAAAATCTGCTGATGCAGTGGGATTTTCAAACCTATTTGGTGCAAAAATGTGTTTTACTGCCTCCCTCTCTTAGAATACATGCAGGGATAAAACAGTTTTTTTCCTGATCTCAATTGCAGCCATAAAAGTCACATTTCTTACAACTCTGTCTTGTGACTGTTCACTATTTATGTCACCCCTCTCCATGTCAAAACATGCACACATCAGATCCACATTTTTTATGAATTTCATCATGCTGTCTAATGTTTCTGACATGTCCACACACAAAATAATTGTAAACATCCAATGACTTATAATTAAGATTATTTGTAAAGTGTTAGATTTTACACTTTATTGTAGGCCAACTTTAAATCTGTAATAGTTGGTGCATACTTTGCAAAGGCCTTTTCTTTTTCTAAAGAAAGCTTCTTCTTTATTCAGCATTTATTTTTCAGCATCTTGCTTGAATGCATGTCACCGACCACCCTTCAAAACATTTATCGTCAATCCACAAGACACATGATCCTGTTAATTGTAATGTTTCCAAAGTGGAAAGCATCATTTGAAAATGACAGTAACAGCATCTAGTTTGTTTAGAGCATATATGAGCATCTCACCAATAATAAAATGTAGTGTCTGAGTATTTTGATATTTAATCACAAGATCACTGAAAGCATATTTCCAATACCTTGGTTAATTAGGTGGGATAATCCTGTTGTACTAATGCAGTGCTGCCTTCGTTATCCAACAGGAAGTAAATTCTCCACTCATATGTAGATACTGGATAGAACATAGACATGGCAGAGTGAAACTCATCTTTCAACTCTGTTTGTGTTTGTAGTGTGTTTGTAATGGGACCAGACATGATTTATACATATATTTTGTACATAATCTATATGCAGTAATCTATGAGCCTTAACTTCTATCTTAATTCTATCTCTATTCTAACTCTTCAATATAGCTCATAGTGTTTTAATTGCAGACCCTCAGTAGCCAAGGTTCTATCCACTTTTTGTGACAAAGTGAAAGTGCATAAAAAAAAGTTTGCAAAATTTGCAGTTTCCCGCCTGTTTCCATCCAATTGGCCTTTTACCGATAAAATGGTGGTGCGTGATGATGTCATCCTTAAAAAGAATTGTCGCATAAGTTTCGTGTTTCTCAAAAGAAATCTGCTCTTGAGCCGTTTCCAAACATAATTTTGTGTATATCGCAAATTGTCTATCTTTTGCGTCCCGCATGTCCTCAAATCTTGTAAAATGGAGAGAGTATTGAAACAATTCAATGAAATTGTTCAACATACTTTCATTTTAATTTCACAAATAATTACAATTAATTACAATTGTACAAAATATAAGAAGATGACTTCAGAATGGAGCAGTTGCTCGTCTGATAGGGCCCCGAGTAACCGCCCTTATGTGATGAAGCCCATGGGTCTGGGAGGTAGTTGGTGGAGTGCTGTGCCCATCGCAGGTTGCCACTGACCACTGGTTCTGACCCAAAAGTGGATTGCTATTGCCCTGTTCAAGATGGCAACCTGCGCTGAGCACAGAGTAGTGGGGGAAACTTTCGAGGTTAATAAAACGAATGTCCATCAATGTGTATTTAGCTGTTCACACAGCATAATTAATGCAGCGTTATATCAGGCTGCCAAATGAAGTGGAGGACAATGAAATTGCATACTGTAATTCCTTGGCACATTTTGTGCCACAAGTTTATGGTGCACTGGATGGCACGCATATCCTATTCTTCACTTGACGGATAGATAAATTCTGTCACGTGACACATTTTTTTACGCGAATGCCATTTCTCTCAACAAAAACTGTTTCCAAACTATTTTTTCGCAACATTTGAAGTATCGAAATAGAATTTATGCACTAAAGTTAAACAAAAAAGATTATGTTGACACTTGCGAAATTCGATAATTTGCACTTCCATCAGCTATATCAGTAAACATTTCAATGCGCTAGAACATTTTTTGCAAAAAAAGTCCTTGGATGGAAACATAGCTAGTGTCTTTCTGTCTGTATCCATCACTGATATTCTGGACATTTTATTTAATACGTTGTGCTCTATGAACTATCCTGCTATCTGTAAAATTAAAAACACGCATGAAATTATTACACTGTTGGCATTCAAAATAAAAATGCAACCACTTGTACCCAAATCTCCATGTTTGTGACACAGCCACTGAAATGTCAATATAAAATATAGTTATAGACAGGACAGAAAATTTGTTAGCTGTAAGTTGTATAAGCCAGCTGGTTATTTCTACCACTAAAATTTTATGTCATTACAAAAACAGCATTGTGCTGCACTGCAGACACTTGGTTCTTAAATGGAAGGAATGGATTCTTTTTATTCCTTTTTTGTATTGTATTTCATTATTACCATTTTTTTAATGTGGAAATGTATTTTATTTCTTCCCTATTTTTATATTCTGTGACACATTTTAGCTGCACATTATTATTATTATTATTATTATTATTATTGTTGCTGTTGTTGTTGTTGTTGATTATTAGTTATTACATTCTTTCTTTCAACAGCCGAGACTGCTAAATGGCATTAGAAAAGCAATGGTGGCTTCAGAACATTGAAGTGCTCCCATGAAAAAGAAATGTCCATGACAAGTTTTTCAGTTTGACTAGCTGGACATACAGAAACTAGACATACAGATGGCCTTCAAGCTGTGTCCAAGCTAAAGAATCTTGAAGCTGCTAATCTCCTCTTGCGGCCTTTGAAAGACAAAGACAAGCACCAGTTATGTGCTCACTGCCTTGGCACTGGCCACATACAGAATGCTGTGTCTGACTCAGACATACCCTGTGCTAACAAAGAATGTTTCTAAGCATATTAATGACTTGGCAACAAACATGTTTCAGGAGATGAGACCAGGAGCACAGCAAGGCTCATGGCGTTCAACAAACTTCTCCTTATAGCTCTAGCCCTCCTCTTCCTCACTGCTACTTGGAGGAACAACTGAAGTGAAGACTGAGGTAATTGTGGGACAAGACAGTCAGTTTTGGAAATAGGTTAGTCTGGACATTAAACAAAGCAGTGAGTGGCCACTCTGCTGTAGACCTCCTTCTGAAATGTTTTGATGTTCTTTGGCAGTTAACTTAGTATTAGTAATATGTATTGGCTGTGGAGCTTGAACAATCTCATTACAGATGTTAGTAGGAACAGAACTGTCTCTTTTTGTTAAGGAGCTTATCAAGACCAATGACTTACCGGTTGAGAGTGTCTAGTGACAACTAGCTGTCTCTACAAGTTAGCTCTGTGACCACATCTCTTCTTAAACACTGGCAAAAAGTGAAAACGAGAGAAGGCTTGTTATATCTGCTTGGAACTTTGGGAGTTGCACACATGGGTGTAACAAATAAATCTTTTTATTTAGAAGCAAAGAAAAAAGAAATGCAAATATGCTGGAGCTGCCAGCTGTATTGTGATTGGCTTGTGGAGCTACCACTGTGTTCTCCAGAGCTGTGTTCTGATTGCCTCATAGGTCTTTTGAAATAAAATGTAATAGATCAGGAGAGTTTACAGCATGATGTCAAAATGAAATTGTAAAAAAAAAAATTTGGTAGAACCTCACTCAGAGAACACAGCAGACTTGGGTAGGCTTTGAAGTTGAACTTGACTTATTAATGTTTACCACAAACTAGATGTGGTGCAGTGGTATGGCCATAACTCAAAGGAAACATAAACAAAATCGCAGCCTTCCAGTTGGCTCTGCACTTCTGAAGATACACTTTGTCTTGTCTGTACTGGCAGCCTCACTCTTGCACACAGCTCACTGCCAGAGTGAGAGAGAAAAATAAGAGAAAGATCAACACATAAATCACATAAATCAGCATAGGCTCAGGTGTGCTATGCTTCTCTTCTAACTTCCCAGTTCAAACCCACACTAAACCTCACTTTCATGAGCAAGTTAGCCACTATCATCACCCCCCAGCCTATGGACCACTGTGAACTGTGGAGCCACTGAAGTGGAGCCACTGAAGGGGAGTGTGGTCCAAACAGAGTGTGAAAAAAGTGCTTTAATAAGTAGTAACAGTGAGTAGGGACCACCTACCTGATGGCTAGACACTCTTTTAAAATTGTGCTGTATTTCAATTCTCACAGTGCTGGGTGGTCGTCTAGTACCTAGGACAGAAAGGCCCCCAGCTCTCTGTCTGATGTAACAGTCTGCAAATAAGAGGATTGAAGCAGGGGGACCCCAAAGAGAGACGCTTCAGCACTGCTCTGACCTTAGGACCGGATCTGGTGGTCCATCTTTAATGAGACCACTTAGTGGCCTGGCAAAGTTCAAATAATTAGTCACAAGCCTATGGTATTATCCCACCAGCCGAGGAACTGTCTCAACTCTCAACTTTTTTGTTTTTGGTCAGAGGCAGGCCACAATTGCCGCAGCCTTATCATTTTGGGAAAAACCAAATGACTGAGATTATGTGTATTCACCCATCCCCACAGAACTGCATATGTTGCTGCCTTTCTTTACTATAAATTATTACATCATCTAAATATACTGTAGAATGCAGTGAAGAATGACAAATTGGTATGAAGCAAACAGTATGAAGAAAGCCATTTTTTCTTGAACTTTGGAGACAAGGGAATCTGCCAGTAACCCTTGATCAAATCCAGGGTCAAGTAATAATGAACCACACCAAACCAATCCATGACCTCATCAATAGGAGGCACGGAATAGGTATCACTTTGTGGAAGCCGTTGTAGAAACAGACTGCCCCATCCAGCTTAGGCACAAGCAAAATGGGGCTGTTCCAGTCACTGTGTGACTTCTCTATTCTTCCCATCTCTAGTATATTTCCTAATTACTCCTGAACCACTTTTTTAATGCCCAGGCAAGTGATATGGCTGGCTGCCCACAACCATGCCTGAGGAGTCTTAACGTGATGATCTATACATACTCTCTGGATCACCTACTGGTTTTGATGTTTTATGCCCAAATGTGTTTTGACCCTTGCATGCTGTACCATTGGATTTTGAACTGAGTTTTGCCATTTTTAATAAAATCTTCCTGAACATGCATATTTAACAGTCTCCTGAGTCACGTCATCAACGTCCCCTGAAAACTCAAAAGTGTGTAATACTTATATGGAAATAATGGAAAGCACAATTTTTTTTTTTTTAAATCAGGACACACTAGATTTACCCTTACATTTTCTCTTTGGTTGAATTCCCATCTTAACCAGTAACCAGTGACTTCAGATACAAAGAAACATATAAAATAAAGGGTAAGGTTTTACATGAAGATTTCCTTAACTAACATTGCTTACTGCATTAGATATTATCAAAACATGGACTTCAGCATTAAGTAATTAACTAATTAATAATTAATATTGCCATGAAAGTTATACACAAAAAAACCTTAGATGTTCCATTTAGATGTTCAATTAAACATGTGTTTCAATATTTTATAGTGAATATTGTAGATTTTAAACTGTCTGTAAGTTCTGCAAACTGGCCTGTGTTTTTTTTTCATTAATTCATTGGCACGTTCATGTTTTCCATTTTGTGATGTATGATTAAAGTGCCTAAGGCTTAACACACCACTTAAGACACACTCTTGTCTTCATTAGATACTGAAAATGTGTTTTTGTTGGTAATTCTTCCAAAATGCAGTGGATTCCATATGGAAACAAATGATTGAGAGATGCACAATGTAAAATATTCAACTCTTTCACTTGCAGCACACTATGCAGGTAAACAGTAGATCAAAATTAATTAATATTGGTATACCTCTGAGGAATCAGCAACTGCGATTGAGGAACCTTCTCAGCTGTCAGCTGCCGAAAGAAGATAAATATCCACTGTCTGACATGAAATGATCTTGATCGCCTAAGGAAGACAGCAGGCAAATGCTGCACAGCATTAACTGACTATAAGGTTGGTGCTGTGAGTTTGATTTTGGATGTTCCCTTAAGGGGGTTTTAATTAAGTGTCAGTTATTGTGACTGTGCGTTGAGTGCAAATTAATGGAACCCCCAATATAAACATGATCCATGGTTTTATAATGTAGATAGAGGTATCATAGAGTCAGACAGTGCATAGACCCATGCATCTTTGAATCTTTCTATGTTCTTATGAAATCATGTACCAACTATGTGTTATTCAAATGATTCTCAGTCAGCATTAAAGGGTCTAATATATATGCTTTACATTTATGTTGGCTTGACAAAACCAAAATACAGCTCTTTCTTCTTCTTGTTACTGTTATTATTATTATGCTGGCATGATAGCCTATACCTTTACTTTTACACAACTCTTTGCAGCCTGTATTTTTCCCAATACAGTTTGCACCAAACCCTGTCCAATTCTGGCTAATTAATCTTTCCATCTACAACTAATTGAATTGTTTTAGATTCCACTGCATAGTTCCCTCTGAAACAAAAAGCCATCATTTCATTTTTTTTTTTACACATTTTAACAATGTTATTTTATCTGACTATTCCATCTATTACAGTATTCCCTTATACATAAATTTCTTTGAACATAAGGCTGCCATCAAAGTGCTCCACTTACTGCTCTGCCATTGATTTTAACAGAAGACTCTTTTGTGATTATTCATCATTTCACTGTAACAGGAGACTGTTTCTGCTCAGGATTTGCACAATCATTACAAGCCAAGAGTCATATTGTTGAGTATCAAGAGTAATGATGTTATATGAGAGACATTATTAGTGATTATATAACAGTTATATGGTGGATTATAGTAAAAGGCAGACAAAGACTGCATCACATATTGGCTCTGCTTCATAACATACATACATAACAGTGAATTATCACCTGGGGAAAATGACAGAAAAAAAAAAAAAAAATACGCCACAAAGCTACAATCCAATATACCAGTATGTCAAAACACAATGTAACTGCCATAACCAGAGAGCAGCACACGATTTCAAAATTTGCCATTTCTCTGCTAGCACTCACAGAAAACAAGACTGATTGAGTGCCAGGGATGAAGGGAATAAAATGTATTTATCCTACCAATAAGGTGATTTGTCAAGAGAATGAAAAAAGAGTTTGGATTTCAACTGTGGTTTGATAGAAACTTCAAATACAGTGTGCTGGCACCACAGCAGCTCCCCTGAGACCATGCAAGCTCCATTCTGACACATAATAAGCCACAGTGAAGTGTTTTATATTTATGTTGGCTTGACAGAGCCAACATACAGCTCTTCATCTTCTTCTTCTGCTTCCTCTTATTGTTATTGTTATTAGTATCATGTTGGCATGACAGTGCCAACATACTGTTCATTTTTCCTCTTCTTATTCTTATTCTACCTGAAAAGAAGAGAAAGTGAATTTTTCATGACGCAGATTTTGACATAGAACCACAAAACTTGGTATATATATTCTATAAGGGTGTGTGCTTTTTGGACAGATTGGATTTCTATCTGATAGGAATCAATAAGAATATCATTGGAATGCTCAACATTCTAAAACAGAATTTTAGTCAGGCGACAAACACACACACACACACACACACACACACACACACACACACAGAGCAAAGGTCCATGCAGTAGGTCCCCCTATATCTCACTCCCTTCTCTTCCTTACTTTCTTTTCTTTGTTATCACCAATACCCCCTACTAATTAGCCCCACTTCTACAAATACCTCCACATAGTTAACTGCATGCCTGCCCACAAAACTGCCCCTAACTGTTAACTGCTAACTGACCCTACATCCACAAATTCCGCCCAAAGCTAATTTCTCACAAAACCATAAAACCCCCCACAGCTATTTGCCCTGGAGTGCAAAATCCCCCCACAGCCATTTCCCTCTGCACCTACAAATACCACCCACAGCTAATTGCCCCATACCCATAATTATCTCCTACAGTTACTAACAGAAAAAAATGCAGCTTGTCATGTTATCGAGAAACACATTTCATGAAAATGCAACGTTTTATCTTTTATAATCTTTCAGAAGATTCATGAATTTAACTCAGTCGCATATTTATGACACCACCAGGAGAAACACTAAAGAATTTACACTTTAACTACATTGAACCTTTATGACATGTTCATAAGCAGTGCATAAATATTTTACAAAACAAAATGCGGGATTTCTGCATGGTTTATGTCAAAACCTTTGAAATGACTGTAGATGTGTATAAGGAGAGAAGATTCAGATGCCTTGTTAGTGGAAGACAACTCTTTACTAGCTGACCAACCTGCTTCTTACAGCGTCCTGTGTGTTTCTGAGTGTTCCCTTGTTATTTGTCCAACCTGCTACAAACACCTACAACCCCATACGTCAAACACAGCATCCCCCTTCTTAAAATCAAATATGGAACATAAATGTCTATCACAAAGGAAAACATTATGCTATTACACAGCATATGAACGGTTGGCCAGGGGCCCCTTTTCGCTGCTAATCAACCTTTCAGTCTTGTGTTTTTGAGATGTTGGTGAGCATGGCTGAGGGGCTGTAACTGAACTAAGCACATTTTCTTTAGATTCAGACGCTGAAGGCTCCGACTGATGACATGAGTCTGTGAATCTTATCAGGTTGTCCAGGGGTGTTGTACTCCTCTGGTGTGTGCAGAAGATGCCATCTGTTTCATATGTGGAACCTTGTGCCAGGACTCTGTAGCTGTTTAGCTGTGGAGCTTCTCCCAGCACCATGGCCAACCTGTCATGGCCACATGGAGTTTGCATTCTCACTGTTCGTCCTTTGTAGAGTGGTGGCAATGTTTTTGCAGACTTGTCATAATGTACCTTTTTTTTTTTTTTGCCTGTCTGGCCTTTACCAGGGCAGAATGTGCTTGATCTTCCACTTTAGGTGGGAGCATACTCTTGATCACAGTAATCATACTCTTTGTACAGCTGGAAAGGAGATGCTGTGCTGGCAATGGTAGGCCCTCTCGTGGCAAGTTTCACACACTGAGCAAGGCAGCATACACTCACGGTCCACTTTAATAGGAACACCTATACAGCTGCTCATTTATGCAGTTATCCAATCAGCCAATCATATGGCAATAGCACAATGCATAAAATCATGCTGATACAGGTCAAGAGGTTCAGTTCATGTTCAGATCAAACATCAGAATGAAGAAGAAGTGTGATCTCTGTGACTTTAACCATGGCAGGATTGTTGGTGCCAGATGGGCTGGTTTGAGTATTTCAGAAACTGCTGATCTCCTGGGAATTTCATACAGATCAGTCTCTAGAATTTACACAGAATGGTGTGAAAAACAAAAAACTTACTGTGTGCAGAGGGTCTGCAGACTGAAACACCTTGATGTTGAGAGATATCAGAGGAGAATGACCAGCCTGGTCTGAGCTGACAGGAAGTTTATAGTAACTCAAATAAGCACTCTTTGCAACTGTGGTGAGCAGAAAAGCATCTCAGAATGCACAGCACATCAAACTTTGAGGTGGATATGGTACAACAGCAGGAGACCACTTCAGGTTCCACTCCAGTCAACCAAGAACAGGAATCTGAGGCAATCATGGGCACAGACTCACCCAAACTGGAGAGTTGAAGATTAGAAAAAAAATCACCTGGTCTTTTTCCAGTCTTCAACTGTCCAGTTTCGGTGAGTCTGTGTCCATGATAGCCTCAGATTCTTATTCTTGGCTGACTGGAGTGGGACCTGATGTGGTCTTCTGCTGCTGTAGCCCATCCACCTCAAGGTTGGATGTGTTGTGTGTTCATGGCGACATACAATCGTTGGCATCTAAGGTTAACTGTGTTAGAGAAGTCAGTCTGAGCTGTCGGGTCAGTGTGATGCACAAGAGTGAGTGGTAGCACATTGCATTTTGCCCCAGTATGTATTTTTACCTTGACGTGATGGCCACTATGAAAGCAGTCAGATTTGTGAAGATTTCCTCTCATTCTGAAGCAATGTCAACACTTTTACAGTAGAGAAAGTCAGTGGATTGTGGAGATTCTGCTGTTTCTAGCTCATTAATTCTGTGGGTGTAGCCCCTTCTGCGAGAAGTCTTCGAGAGTTGGTGCTGACCTGGTCTGGCTAGGCTGTGTGGTTGACCTGCAGCATCTAGAGAAATGATTTCTTTTGCCAAAGGCATTGCAGCGCTTGTTAAAAGCAGGACATTTATGTGGTGCACAATGCAATTAAAGCATTGTGGGAACTTGAGAGAGAATACCTCTGTTTCTCCACACAGTGCTTTGTTGTTTTTTTCTGACTGCTTGTGCAACTTGCTAAGGCTAACAGCTGATTTCAAAGTGAGATTTTGCTCTCAGAACAAACGAGCATGGAGGGCTTCAACCTATACTCCAGATACCAGTCGATTTCTGATGAGGTCATTAGTCAGAGCTCTGAAATTGCAGTGCCCCAACAAATATGACAGAATAGATTAACCTAGTTTCTGTTTAGCCGTGTTAAATGTGTGCCTCTCCATGATGACTTTTTTGGCTGGCAATCATACAGTAGGGTCCAAAAGTCTGAGACCACATTGAAAATCTGGGATTTTTAAAATTTAAAATTGGAAATAAACAGAAGGTTGAAGAATTTTTAAATATTTAAAACAAAGACAGAAAATGTTCAATATGTTGAATATTTAATATTCAAGATTCTGCACTATTTCTAGGTCCCTATTTAAATGTAAGCAAATATTTTATATTGACCATGTTAACTGCACAAAAGGTCAAATTTTCCTCATGTTTAATATCTTCTATTGAAGTGCGTGTTCAGACAACACTCTGATCTAAAATGGATCATAAGGTTTTGCACAAACTTGTGGAGTCCATGCCAGCTCAAGTGCACATTGTCATTAAAGCAAAAAGGGGACACACCAAATACTAAGAAACATTGAAATTAATGTAAATATTTCAAAGATTCTACTTTTCAATCAAGTTGTTGTTAATAATCTAATTTGTAATGAAAATCGTTGTATTAAATTAGAAAAGAATGCAAAATAGAAGCATTTCACTAGTGCTTTCCGACATTTGGTGATATTTCTTTATTAAGACGTTGGGGTCTTCTTTGTCTTCATCCTCAGCAAAAGTGAAAGTGGTGAATTTGTTTAGGGCATCAGAGCCCGTGAGGTTCAGTAGATTGTAGGCTTGAACTTTTTTGAGCTGGCGGATAAGTCTGCGTTGCAATACATGACCCACTCACGCTTAAATCTTCACCAGTTGTCAGCAACTTTTTTGTTGAAAACAATTGGCTCAATATGCCACAGTCTGAGTGCCATGATCCCCAAGCTGCTGACACCATGTAGATGTGTGTGAGGAGAGAAGATGCAGATGATTTGTTAGTGGAAGACAGTACTACTTTTCTTTACTAGCTGACCAACCTTCTTCTTACAGAGTGCTGTGTGTGTGTTTCCTTGTTATTTGTTCAACCTGCTACAAACACCCGCAACCTCGTAAGTCGAACACAACACTCTACACTGGCAAAAGTTTATATGAAGCTTTGTATTCACATGAATTATTGTGGGTCAATTTTGTGAGACTGTTGTCTACCTGTCATCTACTTCTTATATGAGCATTGTATTGAATGCTTTTCAACTGAAGTGCTGGTGGTCCATTTGAATTCAAAACTATTATTTGGCATTATTCCAATAAAACTTCATTTATCAGACCCATTTGCCAGCCAGCAATTTTAATGTCCTCAAGCTAAAGTGCTAATCAATTTAGCGTCAATCAAATTAACATCAATCTCAGTCAAACCATAATGACAATTGAAGGTTGTTCTCTCTGTAAAGAATAAGTCACAAAAAATCTCTAATTTTACCTTATGATCTGATATATGCCTTTCATAAATTCTATAGCATTACTTTATAAAAGATTTGCACAATGCTTATGAAAGGTCCGAGGTACATAGCATACTAAGAAAGTATAATGCACCAATACACAATACACTCATTTGTGACAAATGTATGTTCTACTGATTGGTCTAGCATGCAAAACAAGAAATTCGTATTAATATGAGTGTGTGTGGGTGTGTGTAATTGCTCCATTTTACTCACAATATATGAAGATTTGAAAAATGCATGTATAGGCTGTATGTTTATAGTTGCAGTTACACTTGGAAGAGTTAATACCAGAATTGTGCACATTGGTATCTAAATGTCAGAAGTGCAACTCACACTGTTAAATATATAAACATGACATTATCAATAATCATATATTTTCTGATGTTACTTCACTTCACTATTGGTACTAAACAGTCTCTGTTTAAAATCTTTAAACTTTCTTCTTACTAGAGATCTGAGATCTTTTATTTAAAAAAAAGGTTTTCTTGACTTTCTTGTCAATGTAAGTAAAACCCAAATTGTTAAACTATTTGTGAGTTTTACTAATTAAAGTGATTATCACCACTAGGACCATTTGTGACAATCAATTTCACTGATTCTTTCTTCATTACATTTTTAATCAGCTCTTTTTATGCTTTTATGCTACATTGTTTTTCAATTGACATTCTTTACCCATATAACCTGATCTGCTTTGTCAGTCTGCATTCTTTATCACAGAATTTTCTTCAGGCTTAAAGGTAAGTGTTCTTTTCAAGGTGTAGGCCAAACAAAATTAAATGATATATAGCAAAATCTGGCAATCGCATGCAGGTCATTTTGATTATTTTAAATGGTCTGCCAGAAAATCAACTTAAGAACATGCACATCACGGCATGTTCATAATAATTAACACTGAATACAGGTACATTTCCATTCATGTCAGTGGACATTTGGAACTACAGTATAACTGTAAACGCTGAATATGGTTCATGAGAAATTAAGAAATTAAGACACCTGGGAGCTCACAATTTCCTGACATGTGGGTGAAATCACTGATAATAAAAGGAGCAATTATATTTTTCAAATGAGGCTGATATTCTAGAAAGTCAAAGACTTCAGTAGCTAGTCTCGAGTAATGATTTTTGTAAAGCCGTTGCCCAGGCTCCATTTTTCCAGCCTTCTCCTCCAGGCTTCTGTTCCAGTTCCAGCCTTCTGAACTGGATAATGAGTCAAGAACAAACATTACCGAGAAAAAAGTGAGCAAAACACAAAGAGGAGTGGGAGCCAAAAAAAGTCAGATAAACAATGTGCCTGAAGCAAATGAGAGAGAAACGCACAAAAACAGGTTGAACATCTGGGTATCTAGGCAATAGTATGCTTAATATTATCCTTTAAAAAAAGGAATAGGTGCTGGTCATCTGTAAGTGCTTCCAACTGTATGTAGGTTCTATTGATAATGTCTCAGTAGTTCCTTGCTCCTTATGCCAATCCTAAGGCCTGGTTTATTTTTGCTGTAATGCAATGGTCTATGTTTACTGCTCCAATCCATATCTGTATTTGGATTGAAAATCGAAGTGGCTTGTATTTTTGCTTTGTTTTTAATTAAAAATTAACCTTAACACTGGAATGCTGTGAATTCTGGCTCTGATAGTTCTTTAACCTTAGCTCAAGTTCATAACTGGTCTCAAGTAGAGAGGTGCACCTGAAAAAAAGTAGATGTCCCTCCTATTCATACACTTTATTACCAAAAGTTTGTGGACACCTGACCATCACACCTATATGTGCTTGTTGAACATCTCATTTAATCCTCCCTTTGCTGTTATATATAATAACCTCCACTCTTCAGGGAAGGCTTTCCACTAGATTTTGGAATGTGGCTGTGGGGATTTGTGCTCATTCAGCCACAAGAGCATTAGTGAGTTCAGGCACTGATGTTGGGCGAGGAGGTCTGGGGCGCAGTCGGTGTTCCAGTTCATCTCAACGGGGTTCAGTGGGGTTGAGGTCAGGGCTCTGTGCAGGACACTTGAGTTCTTCCACTCCAACCTTGGCAAGCCATGTCTTCATGGACCTTGCTTTGTGCACAAGGGCATTGCCTTGCTGGAACAGGTTTGAGAAGAGAACATATAAAGTGAAGGGAAATTGTAACAAAGACATTCTAGACAATTGTGTGCTTCCAACTTTCTTTGTTTTTTTTGTTTGCCAGGTGTCCACAAACCTTTGGCCATATAGTATATTTGTATTTGGATCCATTTGTAATTCTATTTATAACCTTATCTGTTCAGTCTGAACAATGTATTTGTATTAGGTTATAGCCCTAGCATATACATCTACTGTTCTTATTAGTTTAACAGCACAAACCAATTTTTTATTATGTTAAAGTGTTAAAATCTCAAAAACTTCTAATGTAGCTTTCAAACCTACTTAAAAGTGTTTCGGGTACCAATAGTCTGAATCTCAATGTTTTTTATTTGAATTGCATGCTCATGCGAATTACACGATGATGACAGAAATTTGCTTGTCTGTGTGTTTAACATCTCTATGCTGCTGCTGAACAATGACAAATATGTATACCCAAATATCTGACATGAAATCCCTAAACATTTTACTAGTCAACGTGGAAACCTGTTTACACAGATGTTTCATTTCTGATGTGCAGTTTTGCTGCTGTTTCCGCTACCAGGCCTAACTGGTGTGACAGCATCCCCTTCTCCACAACTGACTCCAGGTAGCCCTGGACAGGATGTGATCTACTTGCCATAATTGTTCCTCAGGTCTCTAAACTTCCTACCAAATACTGGAACCCTTGAACAGTTTTGCGATCAGCCTGCAGACTCTGTGCCCTGTGGGACTTGCATCTGGTGCTAAAAGGGGTGATGTAAACACTGGTTTCAGGAGAGATAAGTGAAAGACTGAACAACCCCAGGGGGTTCACTATAAGACTAGGAAACAATTGTATCAGACCATGTTCTGTAGCACACTTTTGGCCATCTCTTTAGGGAAGCTCAGACAGAGGTACAAAGTAAGGGCTCTTAGAAAGACAATCTACCTCCTGCAGAGTCACTTTGTTATTTGTACAATTTGGCAATCTGATGACAAAGCCAATACAAATGAGTAATAATGAGTGATTGTACAGAGATTATACAAGGATGTACAGCTGGTGCCAAACCACTGGTGCTATTCAAAGTTCACTGATGTTCACTTTAAATTCAAATTCTTTAAGCATTTTAGTAAAACACATTGCTCAACCTTCCCACAAAGTACAATTTTCACAACAAAAGTTCGTCATTTTTTTTTGAATACTAAGACTAGAAAAAACTTCTTCACTTCTTCAAAGAATTGAAGAAATAAGTATTGTTCCCATATTTTCTAGAGTTATAAATACTATAAACATATGCAGAAATACATATATAAAAGGTCATACAATAATGTAAGAGAAGAGAGTATGAAGATTCTTACTGAGGTTCTTGACATAAGTACAAATAGAGGAAATGAAAGAATAGAAAGAAGGCCTTTTCCCAAGGAGACAGACTGCCTCAAAATAACTTAAGGTTAGACTAGTTGATCATTAGCCCTGATTTTTGTAAACCAGTAATGTCAAGCCCATGTCTCTAACTCCTGAAGAAATTCCTACCATCCCCAACCTGCTACATAGTCACATGATCACGAGTGAAGCACTTATCACTACTCACGATCACTCGACTACTAATGGAACTCACTTGTTTGCAATCCCCTTCACTCCTATAAATAACCTGGACTGTCATTGTGTCATTGTGTAGTCTCACGCCACCATTGTTCCTGTGATGTTTCCAAGCCTTTATTCTGTTGTGCCTTGCTGTAACCTACTTATTCTTTGTCCTTTTAGCCTTGCCTAGTTTATATCTGTTTGCCAATTGCCTGATCATTTGCATGTCTTTTGTTCTATTGCCTAAAATACTGTGTATTCTTTTTTGTTTGTCTGCTTGATTGGGTTTAAATAACACTAGAAAATCTGCTCCTTTGTCCATCGGTCCACCTTCATGCCAAGTATCAAAACTCTGACCCAGTCAGGGCACACAGAAAAGCTTTTTTTACTCCTCTGTATCACTGATGCAGAAAAATATGTGAAATTGTAAATTTTTTGTAGAAAACATAATTCGAAGCGGGAAATACAGATCTAAGTGTTTTAGAACATATATGGCATCTGTGAAAATCCACACATGAATTAATTGTATGAAATGACTACACCTGCCTATGCTTCCTAATAGGAATACTACACATACACGACAGTTGGTAACTGCTGTATAATGCTGAAGTTTGGAAGAAACAACCTTGATCAAGTAGTCTACCTTCTGTGGAATTGATTAAATTCACTTAAATATTCTTCTTAATGAGGAACACATGCTGTTTATCAGTACAGCAGTTTTGATGATAAGACTGACACGAGTCTTGGCAAGTCTTTGTTTTATCCCCTGGGTGTAACAAATTGAGCTTCGTGGAGAGAGTATAATAGAAGAAAAAACTGAAAAAAAGATTTACTATTGCTATTTATAGTAAATTTGTGATAGATGTGTTTATAAACTGCTCTCATTAACTACAATAACTAGTTACAAGGACAAGTATTCTTTTTTTTGCGAATGTGATGAAGAATGTGACGTGTAAATATCAATAGCATTCACACTCTCGAATTATGTAGATAATGGAAATTGATGCATTTTTGTACTACTGGGTGAGTTAAAGATTCCATGTGCTTACATTCTCCTTAACACTGTCAAGAAATCAATTAGTAAATCAATGATCCAACCCAGACAATGATCTTCCAACATCTCAGTACGGTTTCTGTTGCAGAGATGTTGCATCATTACATGTTCATCACTGAGAATACAATGTGCATATATAACTGTGCTGTGGATGAGGCCAAGCTGACAATTATGATGAAAACATGAGTTGCTGTCAGACTAACCAATTTCCATCGCCTCTGAGACTTGATCAAGTCTCTTCATCTAAAGCCCCACATTTTGGAGCTGAGCCCTTTTGGTGAATTTTCCCAGAAGGCACCTGGGCTAAGTAGCACAAGAAACACCAATTCTGAAGCTATGCTAAGAAATGTTATGAAACAGTGCAGAGAATATGACAGAAATCTAACCCATGTCGAACACTCACCACAAGCACTCAGACTATTGATAAGCATACAGAAGAAGGACTGGTATTCATAATGATCAATTTGAAACTTATTTGAATCAGTTGGAAAATTCATATTACATGAATTAAATAATATGTCAAATTGTGTATCCCTTAGATATGACATAATAGCTTACACTAAGAATTCATAATTTTATACAGATTCTTTTTCTGTCATAAATGGCTCTGGAAATTTAAACAGTCACTGCTATCTTTTTAAAAGCAATAATTAACATAAGAAGTGATATTACATAAATATTTCTACCTCAATTCCTGCTGTGCATCACACACAAATATCACAGGGCCACAGGATCTCCACTCCCTTCTACTATAATGTGCAAGATAATGTATAATATTAACATATACAATGTAGTATTATGACAGTAAATTTCATACTTTCATTTGCAAATATGATTGTCACAAACACTGACTGTCTAAACATAGTCTAGTAGACAAGAATCTTGTATTTAACTTGTTTATTAGTGTTACTGGTTCTTTCTTTTAATTCAATTATAGGAAATGCAACTGTAATGATATAGGTGTATACAGTACTGTATACTTATAATTACAATGGATATTGGCATATCAACCTACTGCAACATTTTGTATATATTGTATATGGGGAGTGGGTAAATGTAAACATTATTTACAAAACTTACAAAACTCTCTCCTCACTGGCATCTAACATGTACTGTGGTCTGCAAAAAACCAATTGGATGGCAATTTGACTGAATTCTGGAACCCAGCCAAAAAAGACAAGAAAATTGGGTTTTGACCAAAATCGATATTAATATACTTTGACATCTCTACTTTCAGGATCCAAATGCACCAATGAATGCAGTCACCTTGTTTTACTGGTAGTTTTACTACGTATAGTTAAAAAAAAAGTCAAAATTTGACTTTCATTCATATTTAAAAAGCTTTTAGTTGGAGAAATGTGAGGAAATGGTATACATATAAATAATTAATCTTGTGTAAGTGTGGTGTAATATTATGTAATTATAGACAAAAGTTATAGGAAAAAGAACCACCAATGACATCTGCCAGCAAATTTCATCTTGACATATCATGATTTCTTGCTCAGTTCTTCCCTTCATCCAGTGCTATGAAAGGATTCAACTGACTTTATATGAATTAATTCATAAGAAAAGTTACATTCATGTCTTGTCCAATTCAAAAATTTCACAGCGTGAAATTGTGAAACTGTGATTGCAGAGTAAAACTGATAAAAATGTTAAAAATGCATTGACATGGCCAAACAGACCACCTGTATAAACACATCCCACAGATGATAAATGATGTGGCCACAGACGAAGAGTATAAGGATACGGCAAGGTGTAGAATACTGTATGCACCAACACAAGTGGCTAATTGACCGCACCTGGTCAATTAACTTTTTGTCAGTCAATTGTCCAAATACCTTTGAGCCCCTGAAAATGGAGGTACTTTGTTGAAAATGGCTGTAATTCCTAAATGGTAAATGCCATATTTTTGTGGATCTTCTTAAAATAAAGCTGAAAGTCTACACTTCGATCACATCTTGATTGTTTTATTTCAAATCCATTGTGGTGGTGTATAAAGGCAAAATCACAAAAACTGTCATTGTTCAAATACTTCTGGACCTGACTGTATATAATAAATAATGACATAAATAATGACTGTGTTTATTTAGGGTTTTAAACAGTGTCCTTATTTGACCACTTGGCAAGAGATATACATATATACACATGCTATATATATATATATATATATATATATATATATATATATATATATA
>CM040465.1:6696191-6714662 GCA_022758105.1 Pangasianodon gigas | reverse complement strand
GTATATATATATATACATCAGAGATACATATATATCAGAGATATACCGATAACATTAAAACCACCTGCCTAATATTGTGTAGGTCCCCCTTGTGCTGCCAAAACAGCTCTGACCTGTCGAGGCATGGACTCCACAAGACCTCTGAAAATATGCTGTGGTATCTGGCACCAAGACGTTAGCAGCAGATCCTTTAAGTCCTGTAAGTTGCGAGATGGGGCCTCCATGGATTGGACTTGTTTGTTCAGCACATCCCACAGATGCTCAATCGGATTGAGATTGGATGGAGGAATTGAACTCTTTGTCATGTTCCTCAGGCCATTTCTGAACAATTTTTGCAGTGTGGCAGGGCACATTATCCTGCTGAAAGAGGTCACTGCCTTTAGAGAATACCATTGCCATGAAGGGGTGTACTTGGTTTGCATATAAAATGGGGGAGGCTTCCTAGCTGAGAATTACTTTTAAATAAAGCATTGTGAATTTATTAACATTTAGTAACGTTGGTTTAATTTCAGCTTCCCTAATTTGTTGCTAAATTTACAAACTTTATTTGGTACAAGATATAGCATGGCTCATATGCCATACCTTGAAAAAATAGCAGGAATTTCCCTTGCAGGCTATGGCCCAGATGAGTACACATAGGTGTGTGCCATACATGATGTGGTTATGGTATGCTATAGAAATTGTTCACATGTGGCTAATGTTTGGCTGACTCTTGGAAAGCCACATCATGCCTGTAGCTATGTGTAAAAATTAAGAACTAAATTATTAGTTCTTTCAGTTCTGAAAACTGTATGTCATTGGTTAATGGGTTTGTGTCTGGATTGTTTTTTGTTTTTTTTGGATACTTAAAAATGACAAGGAAAAAGTCTATTTATTTGCCTTGCTGCACCTTGAGGAGGCAAGTACAGATTAATTTTTACACAACCAGAAAAGACAAAAAGTAGAGAAACTGAGGAAAGAAAGTTAAATTGGTTATTAAGGGAGACGGGGGCATGTGATCACACATTTAAATTTCTCTTACATTTCTTGGGCGTGATACATTACAATGGACTAAATCTCATACCAAATGAAAGCATAGCATATGGTGTGTTCGGTCACATATGGTGTGTTTATTATTTTTCATATCTTATTTCAGTACAAAGTTATAGACAGTTAAGTAGAGAGTTTCCACTGCATCTTTCAACAAATAAGATCACTCTTTGTAAAGTCAAATTGTAGATATTGAAGAAGATGTTGAGAGTGACCTGCCAGTGTCCTTAGTTGGGTAAGTATGTGTTTCTATTTCATTGTAATCTTGTCCTCTTTTAATAGTAGAGTTTTGAGAAATTTTACCAAGTAATTTCTGTATGTTTAGTTGAATATTTTGTGTCCCAGTCCTTTCCTTCTTATCCTGACACCGACATTCTGGTAGGACTGTGTTATTAAATACATAATCACTGCATAACTTGTGTGTGTACATAATTAGTTCATTTATCTTCAGTAAATGCTTTTTCTTGGTCAGGGTCACGGTGGATCCTGAGGCTATTCTGGGAACACTGGGCATGAGGTGGGTAGTATGTTACTCCCCATATGTTACATTTTTGTTATGTTACAAAAAGCATTTACTGAAGATAAATGAATAATGTAGTCTTTTATTTTGTAAATGTGTGGTCAAATTCACTCCCATATATGGGGCAGAGGACAGGTATTTATGTGGACCACATCTAGGCCAAAGGAAATTTGTTGACGAGGTAACTTTAACTTACATTACAAAACTGTAATATGTGTTGCATCATGGAAATGTGATGTCTGTCTGAAATTACAGCATATTAAAATTGTACTATTACACTAAATTACAGTATTATAGTTATGAATAATACTGAAAATTATATTATAACTAATCTATTAGGCTAACAATGCAACTGACTGCAACTGCCTGGTAAATCATCTTAGCTAGTATTACCATTATTTTCCCCATGGACTGATAGATTGCCACTTGATTTACTTGGTTAACTGTACTAAAATAGATATTCAAAAGTCATGATTAAATAAGGGAAAATGTACTCACTGAGGTGCAAAACTCATTGTTCCTAATGATCGATGATTATCAAGTTTATTAACACTACTCCTAGCTATGTATCTAGCTATTGTTTTTTGCTCCATTCAAGCTCAGTTGCTAGTAGATGTCCCTTTTAATGAAAACTGTGCTGTTTAAATATTTAAGAACTGCCAGCTCATTTTCAGCGGTAGTAATATAGTGATTTAGTAGCTAACTGAAGTTAGCTGCTAAAATAGTGGTGGTTCAGTCTGCTAATTTATGATTATCAATTCCTAATGTTTGTGGAGGCATATAGACTAAACCAGTGGCTCTTCACTGTGGAGTATGGGGTCCATGGAGCTTAGCAAGGGGGTCTGTGATTTTTATTATAGTTGCAGTGGTGGTAGACATATTGTTACAGTACACATTTAAATAAAGTTCCTGAAATAAATTTGTACTGGAGATAATGTGGAACAGCAGTGCAGAGAAAGCATGAGAAAAGAAATTAAAATCTTTGTCTTTGCAGCAAAAAAAAAAAACCTTGGTGGCTGTGATGATGCTAAGAGCTGTGTTGAGAAAACAGGTACACAGTGGCATAAATAACTAACTAAATAACATTAATTATTCTTTTATTTCTATGAGGGGTGAATGTAAAAAATAAACAATTAAAATAAATTAGATTGGTGCAGTAGTGTTGTGTTTGGGTCTCTCCCCATACTCTCTGCTTTTTCTTCTGCTTTCAGTAGTTTTTTCAATAGCCTGAGAATGTAATGCAAGCTTCATCAGATAAGCTAAAGCTTATGGCGTGTTCTTTTTTATTTAGTGAGTTTAATATTCATTTTTCTGTTAGTTTTGTGATGTATTGACTAAAACCTGAGGAAAATGTAATATGTAATAAATATACTGTACATAACGCTGTTAAAATAACCTCACTGGAAAGGCAGTTTTGTCATAATCCAATGTCAATTCAATGTCTAGTCAAGTAACCATCTATTTGTGAATTCTATATCTACAGCTTCTACTGATATGTAAATGTGAGAGTTTTTTTTTTTTTTAAATAAGCACTCAAACCACATGCAGATTTTAAATGTGATAGTGCTTCTGTATCATTAGTTCACTCAGCGTTTGTAAGTTTGTAGGCACTGACATCTTTAATTAGACAAATTTTTCAAAATGTTGTGCTTTTGCCTTCTTAAAATGATTATGTTTGGAGTTCTTCTTCAGTATATCATGCAGTGTTTGTTCCGACAAAACCAAAATACACTGTTTACATCCAATATTTTAAAAGAGCAGACACTGTATATGAATAACGATTTTGCGCAGACAATATGGGGGATAAATCCCACATTGCAAAGCAATGTGATCTTGACTCCCAAACCTTTTAGTGTCTGAAAAACCACCTTTGCCTTATTATATTTTGCCAACTCACAATTTATATGATAATCTGAAATAAATCAAAATCTGAAATCTAAATTTGCAGTTTCAGCTGAAGTTTTAGCCGACTTACAGTTTAAACTGTTTTACATGTCAGTTTATTAGGTTTATGTTCCTGTTTGAGTATCTGGCCATTGACAGATTGCTGATATACAAATAAATTAACCCTCTACAATAAAACGAATGGTAAGAAAATTACAGTTTGTATTATTGTAGAACCCTGTATGTTAGGGTGTGGAGGAAGATTTGGGGTAGGCGGAATTTTAGCTGAGCTCTGGGGCTCAGTGTACTTTCACAAAAAACAGGACAACTCAACAAAAAATGGCTTTCACTCCATTAAGTTCACACACCTCGGCATGTGTGTGTGCATGTCTCACAAGCTCCGCCAGCTATCTCTCTCTCTCTTTCGCTCTCTCTTTCTCTCTTACAGGAGTCACTGAAAGCACAAAGAGATACAAATAAGTAGACTGGCAGTAACAAGACACAGGAGAGAATCATCACGCTTTACCTGCCGGTTTGACCCACCTCCTCTCGTCTGCAGCTGATGCTCGACCATGCCCCTGCTGCCACATATCCCCACCGCCCAACTAAGGTCTCCGATGTGAGAGGTAATCCACCACCACCATCTGTGCCCCTGGCCTGTGGAACACCTCCAATTTGAATGGCTGAAGTGCCAGATACCAACAAGTGATCCGCACATTGGCATCCTAAATGTGGTAGAGCCATTGGAGCGAAGTGTGATCAGAACAGAGGGTAAAGGTGAGGACTTCCTACTTGATGGCCAGACACTCTCTCAATCGTACTGTACTTGGTCTCCCTTACTGAAAGCTTGTGGCTGATGTACAGCATGGGGTGCTCCTCCCCTACCTGGGACAAAAATGAGAGAAAAGTCAGGAGAATGCAACAGTGGGCGCCCCCACACAAAACCGTCTTTACCTGGCAGAGAGCCTGCTTGCATGGACTGGACTGGATCTGGTACTCCCTTTTTAGTGAGGTCAGTGAGCGGGCTGGTGAGGTAAGAAAAATTAGGTACAAACCTCCGATAATAGGCAGCCAGCCCCCGGAACTGCCTCACCCACTTTTTGATCTTGGGTCTTGTGCAGGTTTTGTGTCAATTTGGGGACACACCTGCCCATGGCGCAAGTGGAAGCCCAGATACCATACTTCCACCCTTCCAACTGCACACTTCTTTGGGTTTGCTGTGAGTCCCATCTGTCTCAAGGATCTCAGAACAGACCTCAGATGTTGTAAATGCTGCTGCCAATCATTACTATAAATGATTATGTCATCTAAATACACAGTGTCATTTGCATTGTGCGGGCAGAGTATTCTGTCCATGAGACATTGAAACGTCACTGGGGCTCCAAACAACCCAAACGGAAGGGTGACAAATTGGTGTAACCCAAATGGAGTGGAAAAGGCTGCTTTTTCTCAAGATATTGGAGTCAAGGAAATCTGCCAATACCCCTTGGTTAAGTCCAGTGTTGAATAAATGTGAGCCACGCCTAACTGATTGAGCAGTTCATCAATGTGCGGCAGTGGGTATGCGTCAAATTTAGACTCTGCATTGACTTTTCTAAAGTCCACACAAAGACCAAGACCACCGGGCTGCTCCAAACACTGTGGGACTCCTCGATTACTCCCACGTTGAGCATAGCCTTGAGCTCATCCCGAACGACATTTTTTTATGTTCAGGTAACCTGTATGGGCAGTTGCATACAACCACACCTGGAGGAGTGCTCTATGTGGTCCGTGTGACTATGTGGTGCTCTATGAGGTCTGTGCAACTGGGTAGAGGTGAAAGCACATCGGAAAATTCCCCTGACGTGGAGCTGACATTGACGGCCACGGCACTGCCTCCCCAGCCAATGCCGTGCACATTCCACACTGTGCCTCGTTCCTGCAGGACCCATCCACAAACATTTTTTTGTACTAATGCCTGAAACCCTGGCCAATTTGTCCCAAGAATTAGTGGGTGTGTGAGGCAAAGACTAACCACTGCCTATGCTTTTGGCCCCGGAAATTTATCAATATGCACACACTTCACCTTCATCAAATGCGCACTTCCCAAAGCTTCGCATTGAATCAGGTTTTTGGTGGACTGAGGTTTGTTTACACCCCGAGTCCACCAAGGCCTGAGGGGAGAAGTCAGAGAGCCCATTCCTCCTGTCGCACACTTGAAGCCCTCCACGATGGCCTCCGGATCATTAGTGGAGGCCACCTTGGTGAGTGTCATGTGTGGCATTGAGGCAGGGGAAACAGCTGAACATGTGGTGGGCTGAAGCAGATTCTGGAGTGCCCACAGGCTCTTGGCCTGCTCCTGAATGAGGGCTTTGAAGCACAGCTGCTTCTCTTTGCGCAGGTCAAGGAGCGCTTAGTGTTGGGTTTGGTGGAGGATGGCAAGGGACTTGATGATCTCGCTGAGTGGGGTTTCTTCCATGGTGGTGTGAGTCTTCGCCTATTCCAGGTTTTGATACCACTGCAAAGCAGCATTACAGAAATATATAAATTCAGGATATAAATTTTAAATTTATGAATTTATCCTTAATGAGCAAATAAAGTAAGAGCTCCAGGCTTGTGTTTATTCAGTCTGTGCTTTTCAGCGCACTTTCAAAAACTCAACAAAAAACAGGACAACAATAAATGGGTTTTGTCACGGACTTGCAGCTTTTGCTCTGTCAATTTCAAGTTCACGCTCACTGGTGTGTATGGGTGTGCATGTGCGTGTGTGTGTGTCTCACAAGCTATGCCAGCTATATCACTCTCTCTCTCGCCAGTTACAGGAGTCTCTGAAAGCCCAAAGAAACACAAATAAGTATTCTGCCGTTAACAAGACACAGGTGAGAATCATCACATGTTACCACTGCTACAAATATATTTGCTGTTTTCTAGCTGTAATTATGGTAAATAAAGTATGTAATTAATTTATTTATATGTAGCGCAAGGGCTAATTAAAGTAATCTGTAAATTTACTGTAGCATGAATTGCAGCAAGCTTACTGTAATGGACTAGTTAAAGCAGGGGTGTCCAATCTTATCCGGAAAGGGCCAGTGTGGATGCAGGAAGCCACACCTGACTCTACTGAAAGCCAAGGTCAACTGATTAAACAGGTGGAATCAGGTTTGGCTCCTGCTTGATTGGAATGAAAACCTGCACCCACGCTGACCCTTTGTGGATAAGATTGGACACCCCTGAGTTAAAGTTATGTGTTAACGACAATGTTGCCAGTATATGACTTTATAAAAGCAGAGAAATCTCGTATAGTAGAAATCATGATACAGTTTATACAGATTGTACTATATATCTTATATTAGACTTACTTCTTTCATTTAAGCTTTAATACATAATTTAACGGTGCAGTATAAGGTGCAGTAAAGCAGGATAGTCACATGTTTAATAGCCTTGCCTTAGCCATGGAACAAGCAACTAACAATGCATTGTTGATGCATGTGTTTTGAAATTGGAAGTAACATTAAAAACTAAATGGGCATCAGTTGCATTAAGCCAAATTAAAACCCTTCCTGTGTCTCTCTTGGGGGGAAGAAATTGATGTCTCAGAGGAATTAAGGTGCTCAGCAGGAACCTCCGGATTGGTAATTGGGATCAGTCAATGAGTTTGCTTTAATAAACTTTCTGACCTTTGCATAAGACAGAGATGTTCGTTTTAAGGAACAACCGTGTTCAGATTTCAAATGATCAATCAAATGTCATTCAAGCAATATATGACGTAAATTCTGAAAGCTGATAATTTATTTTTAGATAACAAAAAGGCAGTTCTAACTGAAAAACATTAGGCAGTCGTACACTAATGTACTGACTGTATAATAAGAAACTGAAGCGAATCATATCTCTTGGTCTAATAGTAAATGTCTTTACCATATCCTTGTTTCTTGGACACACAATTTCAACAAAAGTTTTGAAATTTGAATTGAAATTTTTATTGTCCATGTCTTCAACATCATGCGGTAACTAAAGTAGAGACTCTGACAATAAGACAACCATGGATTGATGGGAAGTTCCTCTGATTCACGCCTTTGCTCTCTGAGCTGATAAAGAATCAATACCCCCTAACCTTTCGCAAGAAGTCCTGCCTTACACCCATACATCTGCTTGATCACAGAAGATGAACTCCTTTTATCATCTTCTTATATTGATTCCATTCTGACCTCATGTCAGCTAATTATGTTTTGCTTTGGATATTAGCACTGCTCATTCAGATCACCTGGCTTTATAGTGCAAGTGCAAGGCCACTGTTAACAGTTTGCAGTTTCCACTGTACAAGGATATTAAAGGTTGGACTACTTCACACTGGGTCCAACTGATTCACACCTAATCAAACTGATCAGCTGAGTCTGGTGTGTTAGAACAGGAAAAAAAACCTAAAAGCAAAAAAGAAAAATGTCTAGTCAAGAAACCACCAATACCTCTTTTTATGTAAGACACACATGCAATAAATGTATCTTCATTTGATATACAAGCTAAAAGGTCTAGGAAATGGCAAGCCAAATAGTAATAAGTGATCTCAAGTTTGAAAGTGAAAGCAATGTCAGACAAAGAAATTGGAGCCTTGCCTTAATTGTCAGGGGCTTTTCATTGCAATTCTGCTCAACTGCAATGAAACTCTTTGCACTTTAAATCACTGCCACTATAAGTGAGAGAGTCGAGTGTTTAGCAACAGTGTGGGAAAAATGAAAATTCAATCTTTGAGAATAGTTATGAACACAGCATCTGAACTTTTAACACTATGGTGGATTTGTTCAATTCAAAATTCAAATAAAGCTGAAATGCCTTGAAAGCTGGTGTTTACATTTTCTCTACATTGATACTTCCTTTATAAATATATACTATAAGGCCAATAGTATGCGGACACCTGACCTTCCCACCCATATGTAGGTCTTCCCCAAACTGTTGCGACAATGTTGGAAGCACAGAATTGTCTAGAATATTGTTGCATTCTGTAGAATTAAGAGCCCCTTTCACTGGAGCTAAGGGACCTATCCCCAAACCTGTTCCAGCATGACAGTGCTCCTGTGCACAAAGCAAGGTCCATAAAGACATTGTTTCCCAAGGATGGTATGGAAGACGAGTGTCCTGCACAGAACCCTGACCTCAACCACACAGATCACTTTTGGGATGAATTGGGACACTGACTGTGTGCCTGGCCTTCTCTACCAACATCAGTTCTTGACTTCATTAATAATCTTGTGATTGAATGGGCACAAATCCCCACAGCAACATTAAAAAATTTGCTAAATCTAATGGAAAGCCTTCCCAGAAGAGTGGAGGTTCTTATAACATCAAAGGGGGACTAAATCTGAAATTTGGATGTTCAACATGCACATATGAGTGTACCTTAGCTTCAAACTGTCAGGTGGCAGATAAGGACGTAAATGCAGGTAAACAACAGCTTTATTATTAAAGCTTGCAGACAGATCCAACATATGAGACAAAACAAGGTCAAAGAACAGACAATGGTCAGGCAATGTGTAAACAACATAAACTGGGCTAGGCAAAGAGCAAAAATGAGAAGACCAGCACTAGATCAAAAAACCAGTAAGACTATGACACAAGCAAAGGCTTGGTAACGACTGGTATGCAAACACAGAGTATATACTTCACATTAAGCGAGTGTAATGAGAGTCCTAAAATACTGTGGCTGTGTAATTGATTCCAGCTGATTGTGATCAGTAATCAGGTAAACCTGAAAGTGTGTGAAGCGAGTTGAAGTCCATAGTGGCCATGTTTGTAGGCTGCGTGGTGTTATGGGTGGTGTAGTTGGATGCCGATTCCGGCGTTGACATGACACATACGAAGTATTTGTATTTTTGCATATGTTTTTAGTTATTAAACTTTAATTACCACAGACATTTCACAGATATGTGCACAGTGAATTAAAATAAGCTTCTAATAAATATTCTAGAAATTAACTGTGCTTTTTACAATCCTCAAAACAAATGTAGGGTTCACTCCCAAGTTAATTCCACGTTGGAATTACTTTGCTCATATCTGAATATATCAACATATTATACATAGGACAAAATAAGTGATTATAGTTTAAATTTGTATACACACACTGAGACTTTCCACCATGAAATCAACTTTCATCCCTAGAAGGTTTTGAGAGGTCAGTGCCTCTCTAAAATTAACAATAAAAATGACAGAAAATATTAAAAATAGCAATGCCAATATTAACAATAACAATAATAACAATAAATAATAAAAGCAGGAATTTCAATTATAGCAATACTAATAGCAGTGGTCATACTGTATATATAGATATAATAGTAAGAATAATAACAATAACAGAACAGTAAAAATAAATAAATAAATAAATAAATAAATAAATAAATAAAAACAGCATTACCAGCAATATCAACTCTGTCTCTCTCTTTCATGACAAACAATATCCAATTCAAAGAAAACTTTATTATCACAAAAAAATTATTACTTGTTACATGCTCAGATAACATTTGCCATAGTGGATAACTGTTCATCAACATTAGAATATGATTTGTTACACTACATAACCTATCATGGAAACTATGTTTCACTTTGGTTTATAAGGTTTATAATTATGTAGGTGACAGTAATGAAAAATAAGGAGGTGGAAGGAGATAAAGAACGTTTGTGGTTGCTTGTAGTTTGCTAATGAATAAATTATTGATGGGTTGTTGAGCTGAAAAGGTCCATTGAAATTCACTGAAAGGTCAAACAACAGCTTTTTGTTCTTTGGACAAATTTATTGATGCATCTAGAAGAACTTTAAAATGTTATTTAGTCTTCAGTTTAGTCTTACATAAAAAGCCCAAAGAATCTCTCACTTCTGTCAGATATGCCCCAAACTTGGCCATCTTTTCGACCAAACTAAAAACATTCCTCTTTTCCCGTGCCACTGACACTTAGCAATTTACTTTGTTTCTTTTTTATTATTTACGTATAAATAACTATATCTATTTTATGCCTTTCATTTCTTCGAATTTATTATCTTTTACTGTCCTTTGCCTTTGTGTTCGAAATATGCTATAAAAAAAAAGTGCTTATTGATAACAGATAACAATAATGATTAGAAATATTACCATAGTTTATGGAGCTTCTGGGTTGACAGTGCACTGTGTGGATAAAGATCACTCAAGAAGATGTCCAAAGCAGGTATTTTTATTATTATGTTCACGCTCAGGGCTGAGGGCCTTAAAAACAGTGAATCTATTCAAGTGTACTGAGTATAGCTTTTAAAGGGTATGATAACCCAAAATTAAATGTCAACTGTAAACACATTCATACTAAGGTTATTGCTGTATTTTATTCTAGTAAAAATGATCACTAAAACAAAAAATATATTACATTAATAAATGTGTTTTTAATAGTCAGATTATGGCACATGCTCCCTCTACAGGTTGAAACATCGGTTTGGATGTACGTGACACTCTGCCTCAATTTGTGTAAAATAAATGGAATTGACCTTTCAACTGTCAATGGCCCCCACCCCCCAATGCTGAAATGTTGCACATCTAAGCTCTTACCCATTAATTCAGCAATGACTATCCATGCAGAGTACAAAAATACATCACTATGTTGTGCTGCTCATTATGGACTGTTTGTAAAGATAATACTCATATTTTATCTCATCATTTATATAGCAGTGGTACACTCACTTGCCACTTTGTTTAGGAATACCTGTACACCTCATTCATGCAATTATCCAAACAGCAAATCATGTGGCAGCACCCCAATGCATAACATCTTGCAGATACAGGTCAAGAGCTTTGGTTAATGTGCACATCAAACATCAGAATGGGAATACGTGTAATTTCAGTGACTTTGAACATAGAAGTTGATGCCCAAGGGGTCTGAATATTTCAGAAACTGAAATTCCAGAATCTCCATTACTGTCTCTTGTGTTTTCATGGAATGGTGTGAAAAACAAACAAAAAGACCCAGCAAATGAGTGGTGGTTCTGCAGGTGGAAACACCTTGTTGATGGGAGAGGTCAGAGGAGAATGGCCACACTAGTTTGAGTAATCGAACCATATTAACCAAGTATAATCATCATAGTTCTTACAACCTAGTTTGAATCGGAGAGAGTGACAAATGGAAGATGTCTCAGTACAACCTCGTGGGACTATGAATATCCATTATGGTAATGTCATATGGACTGGTCAATGCACCCTCTGGTTCATAGGCATTCATTTTGGAAATGTTTGGAAAATGTTTGATATCTGTAAAATTAGCACTGGAAGAATGGTGACATTGGCTGGAGGGAGATGAACACCTTTTTTATAGTCTACACTGATCACAAGAACATTAAATACCTTAAGACAGCTAAATGACTAACTCCAAGACAAACCTGATGGGCCCTCCTCTTAACAAGACTGAATTTCACAACTTCATATTGTCCAGACTCCAGAAATGTTAAAGCAGACATCATCTCATCCTCTCACATATCCAACAGATCCTAAATGCCACACAAACAACACTTTTCCACATCTTTCCAGAGTTGGGCTTCATTGCTGCTGTAAGCTGGAATCTTAAACAACAATTCACCTGGGCACTCAAAGATCACAGAGCTCCTGCCCAATGCCTTCCAAACAAGACCTATATCCCTCCCAATCTTTGTGATGCAATGATAACTTGTGCTCATACCTCCATTGCTACTGGTCACCTGTGTGTCACCAAGGCCCATCGGCTTCTCACCATCAAATATTGGTGGGAAACCATGCTGCAGTAAATATGATTGCTTTGTTTAAGTCATCCTTTTTGTGTGTCCAAACTAAGGTTCTATGCACTCTCCCAGCTCGTAAACTCCTGCCCTTACCAGACCTGCAACACTCAAGGACCCACACTGCTGCAGAATTTGTCATAGATCTGCCCTCCACTCAATGCCAAGCAACTATATTAGTGGTTACAGATCTCATCAAAGTCCCTCCGGCTCATGTCCATGCCTGGCTTATCTACAGCATTTGAAACAGCAACAGAGCAGAACTTCTGTTTCAGCATGTTTTCAGATATTTCAGTATCCCATTGGGTTGAGGGCAGAGGGCCACGATGCACACCTCAAATATGGATGGCTATCATTCTCAAGCTAGCAGATAACACGAGAGAGTGAACTAAGAAATGGGTTGATTCCTCTGAACCTTCTGCAAAGATTGCCTGAAGGAATGATCATGTTTCCTCCCAGGGGCTGTGTATACACAAAACTTACACCATTCAACTACCCAGCTCATAAGTTTCCAGTGTGTACTGGGATACCAACCACAAATATTATGTTTTGCTTGAAATCAAATACATGAACATTTTGAGATTTAAATATAAAATCTCTGGGTGTGTACACCAAGGAATGCCTTATATATATTTGAACATCCCATACCAGATTTAGTCCTCATTTACTGTTATTATAAATTCCACTCTTCTAGGAAGACTTTCCACAAGATTTCAGAACATGGCTGTGGGGATTTACCCATTCACCCACAAGAGCATTAGTGAAGTCAGGCACTGCTGTCGGCCGGGGAGGGCTGGGGTGCAGTCGGCATTCCAGTTCATCCCAAAGGTGTTCAGTTGGGTTGAGGTCAGGGCTCTGTGCAGGACACTCGAATTTCTTCCACTCCAGCCTTGACAGACCATGACTTCGTGGACCTCACTTTGTCATCCTAGAACAGGTTTGGACCTCTTGTGTTCTTCCAACTTTGTGGCAACAGTTTAAGGAAGGCCCACATATGGGTGTGATGGTCAGGTGTCCACAAACTTTGGGCCATATAGTGTATACTGTATATCTTAGTGGTATACCAGTATCATTCATTTATTTTCACTAAGCACTTTATCCACTTCAGAATCATGGTGGATCCAGCCCATATCCCAGGAACAGTGGGTGTGAGCCCTAAATGGGAGGCAGGGCACCATGCACCATATACACACACATTTGCATGCTCATTCACATCCAGAGGCAATTTAGACTAACCATTCCACATACCAACATGCTTTTGGGAAGTGAGAGGAAACCGGAGAACCCAGTTGAAAACATGGAGAACATTCACTGATAACCCAAGCTCAGGAAACAGGGATCCTGGAGCTATGATTTGGCAACACTCCCCAATGAACCATGACACCCTATCATAATGTTGACAAGATAAATATATCATATCCCTATTACAGATAAAATTTAAAAAGCTCTCAAAATATTTTAGCACACTGGAAATCAACTAAATGCATGGCACTGGATTTTTGATTACAATTAAATTGCAAAAGGAAAATCACAATAAACCTGCTACTAAATAGCTGTTTATCCACATTTATCAAGGCCAACTTGGGCATCAGTACAGAAGCATGGAAGGGGAGAATGTTGACAGACAGATGTTGACAGATGTCTGAGGGCTGTGAGAGGAAATTCCTTTGCCTGAAACCCAAGGGTTTTGTGAGTTAAAATTGTGGCAGAGCTTTGAGTCAGAACACAATGGCCTGAAGCACTAAATTCATTAATAATCTAAAACCTGATACACTATGCTTTGGGCTGTAAAAATGTTTATGCCACTCCAGTACTTTTATAGATTCAATGTGGAATGGAAATTTTGTCCATTGACTAGTCCATTGACTAATTTTATTTAACTAATCCAGCTCCTTCGTAGAACAAATGGAATGAAGTATATTTTATTGGTGTGTGCTGATGCTTTTTATATCTTTTTTATACATCAAAAGAAAATACCTAGAGATTTTTATGTTTGATCCTAGGGATGTGAATTTACCTTTTTCAGATCATAGGACCCACATATACAAAATTGTTGTATAAAGCAAGCATTACACACAGTAATTAAAATTTTCCATTCAAACATAGAAAAAAACCCAAAAACTGCTGTATCAGGCAGGTAATGGATATAAAATACATAAGCAGTTGAAAAGACAATTAACCATGATGATGAAAATATTCAATTATAAAAGTTTTATGCCTGGAATAGTTGAATATTTGCAAAGAACCTGAAACATAAGCCAGGATATTTTAGCCCAAACCCTGCATGCCTCAGCCAGGAGGTCAAAGCTCACGATAGATAATGCATTCAACAAGATAATGACCCCAGCAAGTGTCCAAATCAAAACAGAAATGGTTGAAAGTCAAGGCATTGTGAATAATGACAGTTAGATATGCACAGACACTTACAGACATGGTTGTTAAGCAATCTAAAATGTTTTAGTATTCACTACTAAGTTCTGAAGACATTTATCTTGACTTAAAAGACAACATTATTGGATGGTATTGTGTTAAAAATTAAGCAATGGCAAATCATTTCTGCTTTTCCTACCAAGAAAATAAATTGTTTGGCTTTTTTATCAAAAGCTTTTGAACAGCACTGGGTTGGTCTTTTTCCCCCTGGGCACTGGCATGAGACTTTCCTATGAACACATTGCGGAAACTAAGTCAAAGACAATGAGAAAATTGTACTCGGAATAGGCAGCCAATCTATGAGAGATGTCCAAGAGATGATTGTTTGGATTTCCTGTCCTGGTCCCTTCCACCATTGGATGTGGTTCAGGGTAAAACAAAACCAAAAAAAAAAACCAAAAAAAAAAACCAAAAAAACAGATAAATGAAAAATGTCAATAGCAGTTGTTCTGAGCTTCAGAGAATTCACATTACTGGGCATAGCCAGTTCCAAAATGATCTGGTGACAAGGGAAAAAGACTGCAGCACATTCATGACTGGGTTTAAATCAATAGCATCAAGCATCTGAAGCTAGGAAGAAAATTTGGCTTTGTCTTGCTTAACAATTAACTTGCATGCTGTGCCTATTGTTTCACTTCCATTTATTCATCAGTTTCTTTATTGTGCACTGGTTCAGAATTTGCCTTTCTGTTTGCTGCATTTGAAAATAATAGAAGATACAAAAAAATTTCGATTTGACTGAAAAGAAAAATCTCAGTAGTTCTTTGCTGCATCCGAAATCAGTTGCACCCAAAGTGTACAAACGTTTAACCTCTAGGTTTATCCAGGGATACAGGTGAAGTGCAAAAAGTTAAATATCCGGTGGCATGTATTTCCTTTCACTGATTATGCTTTTAAAGTTCAGCTCTTATAGTACAGGGAGAATGGCAATTCTTTAAAATGCCTCCTACCTCAGGGACACTAGCTGGGTAGACCACCTTGTGACTGCTGGATAACATTCAGCTCAGCAAAGCTATTAAACTAATACACTGCTCTGAAACCTGCCTCCCCTATGTGATGATGGGATAGCTGGGACTACATAAGCACACATTGGAAATAATGTTTTTCTTGACTTAATACAAATACAGATTAAGGCTTGAGTCCACATGGTTATTTGTAAATTAAATAAAATCAAATTTAAATTAAATTAAATAAAAAATAAATAAATAAAACTACTGAATGTCAAAGATGTTTATATAGACATATTGACTATTAGGGACGCTCTTGATCAAAGCTCACAAAAAAATAGCATTAGACCTCGGGACTGTGACGTACTATATGATTTCACTTAGAGTTTTCATATCGATTCTTTTAAGAGCTGGGTTAAACATGAAACATGAAGGAAGGTCATGTGAGAAAGAGAAAGTGAAAGAATAAAGGTGATTTGACCTTATGTAGGTATCCTAACAGTATTGATACTGCTGACTAAGTAATTAAGAGAGTTATATTTGAATGGTAATATTATTTCTTAATATAGTGAATTCTCAAATTTGGAAAATACAATCTTATTCCTGCATCTGCGCTAAGATCAATGCACACACTATGTTTTAAAACCAAAATGTATTCGAACATTTGACTGCATCAGTGGTTTTTAAACATCACACCCCCATTTTGTGCTGTTACACAATTCTATTAATTTACAACCACAAAATTAGCAACAGAGCACGAGCTTGAGCCCAGACAAAATATCAACAGGCCCCATGCATTGGCACATAAATATAGCTCTACATGTGTTGTCTGCAGTAGAAAGCTGAAAGCTGATTTGTCACAGAGTGGACAGGCTGTAGGAACGAATAAACAGGATATCCTTTGTGACTTAATAGAGTTAAACTTTGCCTTTGGGGATCAAAAATAAGCTTTGCAACACTGGAGGAGTTCATGTGGAATGTTTACCAAGGGGCAGGATATAAGTCTTTGTTCAAGCTGTAGCTGTGCCGACGAGCTTGTGCTGTGTGTCAGAAGCAGTGGCAGACTGGGTTTTATCAAATAAAGATAGTGTGGCTGAGTGTATTTATCTGGCTACCTATTTTTATATCTCTGTAGTAACATGAAGCACAAGAAAACACTCTTTTCTGAAAAAAAAAAACCTTGCTAAACACACTTAATCCATATGTTCTGGGGATGTTCCACAGATTCAGATCAGCTCTCTTGATTTTATTATGCTATAATTTGAACACATATATGCTATGGCCAAAAATTTGTGGACATCTGACCATCATCTTTTTGAACATCCTATTCAAGATTTAGTCACTCCTTTACTGTTATAATAAGCTTGACTCTTCTAGGAAGGCTTTTAGGCTTCTAGGAAGGCTAGATTTTGAAATGTGGCTGTGGGGATTTGCCCATTCAGTCAGAAGAGCATTAGCGAGGTCAGCGATGTTGGTGAGGAGGCCTGGGGCAGAGTCAGAGTTCTAGTTCATCCAAAAGGTGTTCAGTGGAGTTGAGGTCAGGGCTCTGTGCAGTACACTCAAGTACTTCCAGTCCAACCTTTGCACATCATGTCTTCACAGACCATCACTTTTGCATGGGGCATCATCACGCTGGAACAGGCTTGGATCCCTTAGTTCCAGTGAAGGGAAATTGTAATGCTACAGCATATAAAGACAAAAATAACTTCTAGCAGAAATGGTGCAACCCATACACCCAGAGTCATCAATTTGATTTAATTTCATGGAGAAAAATACTTTGTGGGCCAGATGCCACCCATCAACTCACCTTTCTAAAGACCTCAACAACTCATATATTTTATCACCACACAACACACACACACACACACACACACACACCGTAATTCATACTCCCAAACACTGCTCATGATATTTATTTCATGTGAAGGCTAAAAATATTGCAGGTATAGAACTATTATGCATACACACAGGAACACACTCACTGAAAAACAGATTGGCAGCACTATTTGTACTTTCTAATTCTTAAGTCATGTTTTCAAGGCCATATTTTTTCCAAATAACAAGCATTGTAAACAGAAAGCTGCATTTCCCATTAGCCTGCTCTTTTGTTCAACCCGAGGAACACAAAACTTACAGTTCTGCCAAGTCTCCCACTGTATAATTTGTACTTTGGGCAGTGTATGAATAGTCTATTTACTTCTAGATTATGGAAGCAAATGTAGGAGGCATTTCTCTCTGTGTAATCACTTTACTCTACACTCTAGGCTAGAAAGAAATTGGCCCTAGCCTCTACTTCATACGTGTAATTTTTCTTGGTGGCGCTATTGTTCTTGGTTCTAGATTAAAAAATAAAAATAAAAAAATTAAGCCATTTGTCAAGTTGTCAACATCAGTTGAATCAATTAAAACTTTAACCTACTGTAACCGGGTGAACAGAAAAATGCACACCGGAAGCAAAATCAATTGTATAGTTTGGGGGTTTTATTCTGACTGCTGCTCTAAAAAGAAATGACAGCGGTCGATGGGAGCTCAAACATATATATGTAGATATGTCAAAGTATATTAAGATTTTAGTTGGGCCTTCACAAAAAGATGAAGTATCTCTAGTCAGTTTTACAAATCAACTTCACAAAACTATTATCTCTAACAATGTTAGATTAAATGTACCTGGCTAAATATCCTCTCGGTAGTAAAATCAGTGAAACAAAACAGCAAAAACTCTGGAACAAAAAAAAACACAACACTGAGCACGTGACTTGGTCAGTACGGAATCACAGCGATTACACTATGATGATCCTAAGCACGTCTAAGCTAAGACTGGAAAATGCAGAACTGCGAAATACAATAAATCAAATAAATACAGCGGTATACAAGAAATACGGCGGTGGCTGGACGTGAAAGAACATTACAACAAACATATTAGCCAA